>MQTX01000186.1:181451-269479 GCA_009735665.1 Angiostrongylus cantonensis | reverse complement strand
GGGGGGGGGGGGTGGAGGTTTATTTTACTAGGTAAGCTATTTATTTTAATAAATTACAGGCAAAGCAAAATGCGGCTGAAGAAGAGGAGCGACGAGAATACAAACGTCTTCGCTGCGCGGTGAAGACGACCATCGTCATCATTTCATCCTATTTGGCTTGTAACAGTGTGAATTTCGTTCTTTACTGCATAGAGATGTTCAACACGCACCTCACACAGGTCGGCAGATTTTCCGGTAAAAAGAAAGACCAGGCGTGCTCAACCACAACATGAATCACTGGCGAGTGATGTTACTGCTGCTGCGAACATAAATTTGGCCGTTTACCTACCTCTCCCACTATTTCTCCACAGTGTTTTCCAACGCTCGTTCATCACATCGTAACCTTTTATTTAAAGGAACATACATTGTCTTCGGAATATTGTCATGAAAAAGATAAGGTTCGATGTATACGTACATAATTCTCACATATTCATTGAAGTTTGTCAATGAAAAAGTGGAGACCAAACGTTAAATAAAAGTGTAGGAATAAAAGAAAGAGCTTAGATGAGAACAAAAGCGAATTTTAGAAAATGTGAGAAAAGGTCATTTTGAAAGGAGAAGCCATGGACTTGATAAGTGTCTTGTACGTCCTTGTTTCACGGTTGTGCTAAAATTTTCGTAAAAGTTGCCATCTGAAGACTTCTTATTGAATGAAAAAGTGGAATTGCTCCAGCTTTGAACCCAGATGTATCGTTTAATTTGGTTTCTTCATTCAAAGTAGCCGAGTTTGTTTGCAGGATGAGGATGGAAATTTCAACGTTTTCTACGTGTTGGCAAGTGACCTAGGAACAAATCTGTTCGTGTTATCGTCAACAATACGTATTTTTGTCTACTATAAGTATAACCCAGCAATTCGAGTTCAAATACAGAGTGTGACTGCTCTTAGTTGTTTTTGGGGAGACAAGGAAAATTGCGACAAGAACAATGAGCCGCTCGTCCCTGTTTCCCTATGATTGTACGATATTACGTCAAACACCCTGTGCGTTAACAGTGAACTTTTACACAATTACCCTTTTTAAAGTCAAATTTAGCTATCGCTTCATGCATATTTTTGTTGTATGGTTTAAATTCTCGAAGTACATTTCTTTCAACAACAATGTTTCGAGTCCTAAAGAAAAAAAAACAATTCTGTGAGATCAGACAATACGTAGTTTGTACAAACACCATGTAGACGCCAATGCCATTGATTCCAATGAATAAATATTTTTTGTTCTTAAATCTTACAGTGAACTAGGGCGTGGTTGTATGCACAAAAACAGTGAGTTGAACCTTGTATTGATATTTACAAAAATTTGGACAATTGTTATCTTTCCAGAAAGTGATCTAAGAGCATCTATACGGTTGCAGCTCATTTTAAAACATACTCCTAAAGACGTAATCGGAATCTTCTCCCTCATAGACTGCATCCATAATTGTTTTCTTTAACGTCAGCAACTAAAAAACTATCACAGTGTGTCGAGAGACGAATCAGTGATAATGGTGCGATAAAGTTGTCGTTAAAATTCTTCATTTATGTTGAAGCGCCTGACCGCCATCCACTCGTTATCGATGAACTTTGTCCTAAACGAAATCCATCACACCGGCGATGTAGCTAGCACCGTGAAGGTAACGCAAGTAGGTGAATGCTATTATTCGATGAAAAATTGAAGTAAGAAAAAGCGTTCTCACAAATAATTTCTGATTCCGTCTGGTAGTATGGTGACGACATTCTTGTCGGCTGGAAGTTCCTTGGCGATCTCAAGAGCAGCATGAACGTTTGAGCCTGAAGAGCCGCCGCACAGAATTCCTTCTTTGCTGATCATATCACGGGCTGTCTCGAATGACTCCGAAAATAATGCATCAATCATTTAATCATTATGGCTTTTTTTTTACCGATGTTACTGATACTAAATAAAAGAATTTCCTACTTATAGAAAGGAAAACAAACAATATGTAATAATTCTGCCAAGAATTAGCCATTTATTCTGGATTTCGGTTTTTATTTTAATAACTTCTATTGGCCACTAGTCTGCACTTCAACAAATCTCATCTGGCACAAAAGGGACGACATTTGTAAAACACAGTTAAAAGAGAACTTTGCGGTTTCTACAAGATTTGGAAAACGTCTGGTAATCACTTGAGAATTCAAAAACATTTTAAGCTGTAATGCCGGAAGGTGATTTTCAGACAAGTGATGGTAATCTTTCCACAAACTGATTATTTAAGTTGAGAACTTCATTGACTGAAGAAGAGACTCCGCTCTATCTTGTTAATCGTGTTTAAAATTTTTACATAATATGCTGTCAATTTCACACGTGTTCAGGTTTTAAGTTTCCAAGAAATCGAAAAAAGGATCTAAAAGTTTAGAAATTTCCGACCTCACCCGGCTGGACCTAATCCGGCCCATTCAATCGGTTCAATGTTCGAGATGAAATGTGCATCGGCACAGAGATGTGAGAGAAAATCTGTAGCTCAAAATCCCCTGATTACTTTTTTTTTCCAACTAGTACAGTTTGGTATTGGTTGAGGCGTATTGGTATGAAGTTGAAATCCTCTATTATTTCCAAAGCAATGAATGTACACCAAGCAATAAGATCTTACGTGTTACCGGTTACATTTCTAACCTACATTAAACTTGTTCAGCAATCGCGAGGTTGTTATACAGCATACATTTACTTCCATAGATAAGCACACAATACAATACAACATGCGACTATAATCAGCTATTCTAACCTTCCTCATTGGAAGTCATGTAAAAAAGCGGTGAGTTTTTCGAGAAGCTGTTGATCATGTAATTGCCATAGAATTTTTCGTCTTACTGTAAGTGTTATTGAAGTGTTTGGCCTAATAAATTTTATATCAGCATACCCTTCCAGGCTCTGAAGAAGGCGATACTGCCGAAACGTCAGCTACTACTGTTGTGTTGTATTGTATTGTGTGCTTCTCTATGGAAGTAAATGTATGCTGTATAACAACCTCGCGATTGCTGAACAAGAAAACTACGCATTCATATTCCAATGCCGAGGTTAATAGAAACCTGGGAACTGCTACATTAAACTACTTAATTTCACTTTATGTCATGGTCGAAATTTCAACACTGTTCATGTGTTGGATAAGTAACGATTATTATAACTTACTTTGTCAGTGGACTTCAACCACTTGTCAACTACGGATCGGTCCAGTGTTCCTGGCACGAAATCATATCCAACGCCCTCCACTTCGTAGAAACCTGTTTCGTTCTCGCTTGGGTCAGCGAGCACTGAACCCTCTGGATCCACACCGACAACCTGATATCACGAGAACTGTTAATTCCTAAACGCTAAGAGGCTATATCGAAGTGTTCGTACCACACAATTTGGCACTTTTTCTTTGATTTTTTTTGCAATTCCAGTAACGGTGCCACCTGTACCAGCTGCCACAACCTGTTATTACAGAATTGCTTAACGTCTCCGTCCACATGATACATATGGATCCAGAAAAAAAATAGGCTAGAACTTGCGAAACAAAAAACAACCAGATTGATCGTCTAATTCAATTGTGATAAACAGGTGCTAATCAATTACTAGCCAAGTCAATTCACGCTAATTTTAAATTCAGGCATTCCGGCTCTAATGCTATAATCCTATTTACAACAAACCACATAGTCAACATTTCCGTCGAGTGCATCGACGATCTCCTCAGCTGTCTGCTCGTAGTGGACCAAAGGATTTCCAATATTACGATACTGTAATACGCAGATTAGCGATTTTAAAAGTATTTCGTCGCTGAGAACGTAGAGAAAGCATTAGTGTTGCAGAACTCAGTAGCTACCTGGTCGAGGATAATTGCACCCGGAATTTCGTTTCGAAGACGCAGGGCCACTCCTATATGGGAATAGGCGGAGTCAAAGGCTGCTTCGTTCGGTGTTCTGACAATAAATGAACCAAGCGCTTCCATCGTGAGCGCCTTCTCTCTTGACATCTTCATTGGCATCACAATAATGCAACTGAACAGCACACTCAGTCAAAATAATCACCCAGTATTCAAGAATGTGAAGCTACACAAACTACTACTGACTCACTCATATCCTTTCACCGCCGCTGCTAATGATAGCCCGATTCCCGTGTTTCCAGAAGTGGGCTCTATTAACGTCATTCCTGGCTTCAAGCGTCCTTCGGCCTCCGCTAGTTCAATCATGCGAAGTGCTATTCTATCTTTCGTCGAACCACCAGCATTGAAATACTCACATTTAACATCTGGAATACTTCCATTAATCATTTCTTTTCAAAATTACCAGTGGAAAAAAATGTATTGTTTCTAACAAACTAAGAGCCCAATTTTATGATTTTTAATGCGTTTCAAAATTACTTATATGGGTACAATAGCGCAGTTGTAGTGATGCCGATCATTACTGCCATGGTGCTGATTCGATCTTCTCTGGACCAACGAAGCCCCTCAACCATCCAGGGTCGTGGAATAGGTACCACAGTTACCTGGTAAGAAAGTCGTTCTCTGCAATCTAGTTGGCATCTCAATACTAGAAAGAAAACCTACTCAAACATCAGTCAACGACTTTCATGACCAAAGGAAAATCCTCAACCAGCAGCCCAACATACATGCAAAAAGTTAGAAGATTGCAATAATGATTAGATATTTGCAAAAATGGTGAGGACTGAACAACCTATTACCCTTCCCGGGGTTGACGCGCTCACCATTACATGCTTCGCTTCGCCTTTCTCTTAGTGAGCGTTCTATCTACCAGTGCCATTAGCAATCACCCGTCAACGGGGCTGATGTGGGAAGCACAAATCGTTATTGAACTCAGCTAAGCTGAAACAATAGTCGAAATCACATTGCTAACTTTTTATTTACTACCTAGTACAATTTTTCACGACGTGTGGCACGGTGGTTGGAGGTACCGCTGCAACATACGCGGAATCGATCACCGCGCCCATGACCCACCAAACCCTCCATCCCTCCGGGGTCGGCAAATTGGTACCAGAGTTGTCTGGGAGGATAGCAGCACTGCCTCAATATATCGGTGGGCCGCTAAGAGTCATTGTAAAGGCCGGATATGCATTCAATCATCTCCAACGACAATGAAGTCGAATGCAGGGCGCATCCGTCAAGGATTGATCAACGCCGAGAGCTTTTTTATCTTTTTACAACCACAATGATGCTGAGATATTTGGAATATTCCTGACCGCAAGTGTCTGTGGTGGTAAACAAAAACGTTATTACCTTTACCGGGCCAACGCGTTCACCACCACACCATACGCGTCCTTCGTTTCGCCATTCACTCAGCGAGTTTTTAATGTATTCCGAGTTCGATCACCACCATAGACACCTGCGGTTCACAGTTTTGCAAATATCTCAGCACCATTGTGGTTGCATCTAACGTAATACCCTGCCGTGAAAAATTTCACTAGGCAGTAAATAAAAAGTCAGCATGGTTGGAATAGTTTCGGCGATGATGGATGATAGGAACGAAGCGAATGCTGGGAGCTGTAGAGCTTATTAAAGCTTTCCAATTTGCATAGAAAGCGGATAGCACAGTGGTAGTGATGTCGGTCAACACGGAGCGTGGTTCTAGTTCGATTCCACTCTCGGCCGACCAAGCCTCTCATCCCTGCGGGGCCGGCAAATTGGTACCGGACGTGTCTGAAAAAATCATGCTCTGTAATCCATTCGGGAACGCTTCAGCCCATGTATCTCAGGACTCTAGGGAGAATGGCTCGACCAGTATTCTACGATATTCAAGATGAAATGGAAATCCTTAAGCAGTAGCCGAATCCACAAATGTTGGGAGATCTTCGTGGACAATGGATGCGAGGATACGAATTGAATGTCAGAAGTGCTAGGATCTGCACAGTAGTCGTGAAGACGGGTGAAATAAAATGAAAAAAGTAGAATATATATATATATATATACAGTTTCCTAAGAGGGATACAACGAAATCTTTTCTTCAACGTTCTATGTGACATCTTTAAAAAATTTTAGGATGAAAATAGTGAAATGCATTTGAAATGAAGGCATTGGATAGTTGGAGTTGTCAACTCGCAAGACTCTCGAATTACTGAGAAATCCCCAAGCCTCGATTTTCAAGCGTAAATATGAATTCGCCGTTTTCTCTCTTAGCAACCGTGAGGTTGTTAAACAGCATACATTTAATTCCATACAATAACACGCATACAACACAATCGTAGCTGGTTTCATATCAGCCGTTATTAATCGTTTCAGCCATATGCAACTCTGAGCGGCTGTTCTTCCTCGGTGGAAGACAGATGAAAAAAAAACGGCTCTGAAGAAGGCGATTCTGCCAAAACGTCAGCTACGATTGTGTTGTATGTGTGTTATTGTATGGAAGTAAGCGTATGCTGTTTAGCAACCTCGCGATTGCTAAGAGAGAAAACGACGAATTTAAAATCTAATACCGAAGTTCACAGAAAGTCGATCCTGGGTAAATATGAATCACAAAATTTTACTTTCAAAATCAACTTTTTTTTTAAACTTCACCTTACTCGTGAAATATTTTTATAACCTTGACAAGGAGCTTAGAAGCTGTATTTCGACCACGCTAAAATAGATTTTAAATGCTCGCCTTTCTTTCGGCCATCTTCTTACGCAATGAGACCACCCAGATACAGTTGCCAAGAAATGACAAATGGTAAAAATGATCAAGGCGAGCTAACTCAAAAAGTTGGTTTCACGCACAGTGCTGGGTTACAACTTCCTGAGGGCTTTGTTCTATCTATGGATTTTTCACAAAGTTACAGAAATTATGCGTCGGAATAGTTCACTGAAGAGATAGAAAACAATTCGGTTGACCTCTAGTATGCGCAGCTTTGAGCCATTCCTATTCAATTTTATTTACTGGATTTAAAAATCAACTTTACGCAAATGGCAATGAAGTGCTTTTAATACGTCTTTTATTGTTTTCACACATAATTTATTAAATATGGTGAATTCTCCACCTTTATCCCTAGATGATTAATGGCTCTCGTACCATCTTGCTGTGATACCTAAGGCATTTTATAGCAATTGAAATCGTGACGGCTTGAAAAGGAACAAAAATAATAAAATGCAAACATCCAATTCCAAAGATATTTTGAAAACCACGTAGTCGGAAGTGGCATATCCGTTTAGACCGCCCATATCAATCATGGAGTGATGGCGATGTGGACGACTCCACAACGTCTCGCTAGCTCCTGCCACTCCTGTTGGGCGCTTTAACCTCCCTTCCTAGATTCAGACTGCACGTTTTCGCTGCTGTTCTCGCACGCGAAGGAGTTTCTGGAGCACCGGGTGAGGTTGGTCGAGAAATAGTGCGCTATCATATGCATACATGTGCCGTCCCTTATACCGCTGTCTAGCTAAGAACAACTCTCAGTAGACCACCGAACCAGTCCAAATGCTCGTAAGGTTCTTCTCTGTGTGGTATCGTTGGAAGTGGGGCCACAGACTTGGAAAAGTGTTGAGCAAAGCAGTCCCACCAGATCACAAGCAGATCGACGACAAAGTCTATGAAAAATAACGTGTATTCTCATTCTAATGACGAAAGAGAGATGAGTGAGATCGACTTTGTCTCCTGCTTGACGGTAGCTACAAATGGTCAGTCTACTGAAGATGCCTCAAAAACTGTTTCATATTCTGTGTACGACCGAAACATCGTGCTATTAAATTTCATCTTCTAATAACACTCAGGAATTCTCCTTCATGGAAAGCACTTCGCCAGCTCTTACAAGATCAAGTTGGCACTCACCCGTGCAATTGTCGCAAGTCTTACGAAAAAGCATCCCGTTTTCATCTTAATGTTAGAGCAAACCGGTTAGTTAATAGCTAATAGACGATTATGGTCTTTCTTTATAACATGATTTAAAGCGAAACAAAGGCGTACAGACCATAAATTTGAAAAGCGAAAAGAGAACGTAGCGGTTGACGGCAAGCTTATTAACCTTTTTGCGGCAAAGAGGATTTTCCGATAACTGACGATCATTTCTCGATCGAAACTAGTTCAGCACTTCAAAACTTTGTAGATTTATAGAATAGACTTTGTTTTACCGCACTCGACTGGTATGTAATTTTTACATACTACCTCTTCAAAATTTAAACATGTTAAGTACCAGGACTTTCGAACAGTTAAGAATGAAATTTACAAGGTTTAAAATGTTCAAAAGAAAAGCGACAGCTAAAAAATGAGCGATGCACTGGGGAACACCTTCTTGTCCTGGTCGACGAAATCGCTCTTGTTGATTTGCTTTCATGTTCGAAATATGAGCTTTGAAGCAATAAATTGGAAGAAATATACGTTGCTAGCTCCAGAAAATCAACATTTCATTATGATAAAATAAGCGTTCCTTTTTCTGTAGGCACTTCTAATATTTTTCTTTTAAAATTAATAAAATTCTCTATGAGCTGAGGTATGCTCACTTAAAGTTGAAAGCGGGTAATATCTCGCATTGTGTGATTCCTATGGCGGTCACGTCGTCATGTAAGTGTTAGCACCATTAAATGAAGGACGTAAGTACACCTCTATCTATTTTTTTAGTGTAATGAATAAAAAGCACTTACACATGTTGCACTTAATGCCATTTTCTGCTGGGAGTTTCTGAAGCTTTACGAGAGGAGTATTGTTGATGGCTTCCAACACATTTTCCATGACAGCTGGACGAGATGTTCTATAAATAACCTCAAGTGCTTTTAAAGACGACAACAAAAAGTACGCAAGAATACGAGCGACGAAATACTCCGGCAAAAGTATTGTCTGTAAACCTGAATTGCTTGATTTTCTGGGAACAAATGGTCCACTTCTTTGAAATTTCGTCCTGCTTCCATTCTTCGGACAATGTAGTGGGATCATATATTAGTACTTTAGGGTCGAATTGCCTGGAACGAAAATAGGAATGGATCACGTATTAAAGGTGGCAATAAGAAAACACTTACTCTTTTGGTACTAATGTCTTCTTATCAAGATAATTGAGAATTCTGTTCTTGTACAACCATTCGTCATCAATGAAATGATTCCTGAAAAACAAATATGAAATTGTTGACAAATTTAAAGGATGATAAAAGGACGTAAGCAAAACCAACTTACATGTAGTTTCTAATACCATCAGCGCCAATCACAACCACATTACTTTGCTCCGGTAACGACTCACCGAGCTGAAATTTGCTTCGAAAATGTGTAATACGGCCACAATTCTACATTTTGGTTCGATATTGCCATTATATCACAGCCATAAAATGTTGGGAAGAACTAGTTCCCTACCCACTCCGAGTTTATAGAGTTCGGTTATGAGCAACATCGCAGCTCACGCGCGACCAAAAGTACAATTTCCATGTATTCATTAGTACTTTGTGGCAATCGATATTTAGTCACGGCGCTTTTCAGCATCTCTTGCTTCCAAATACGTTTCGCAGCCAGAGAAATATCCAAAAATACAAAAGATTATTTGAAATCCGGATTTCCTTTAACCTCCGCATGGGTAGTGAACATGTAGTTTTCTCATTGATAAACTAGCACAAGGTTTCTGAACAAGTTCATTCGACTAAGTTTTCTGCGCGTTCGCCTTCCTCAAAGGCCGATTGATCCGAGTTGACTGTCCACAGTCGTTCGTCTTCTCCATGTGTCTACGTGACCGCATCAATCGAATTCAATGAAACCATGGAACAGCGTGGTCGGAGGCGCTCCGCAGCACACATATTGAGATCGATCCTCGCTCGCATGGCCCACTGAGCCCTCCATCCCTCCAGGGTCGGCGAATTGGTACCAGACTTGTCTGGTAGGATAGCGGTGCTGGCTCGATACATCGGTAGGCCACCGCGAGTCATTGTAAAGGCCATATATGCATTCAGCCACCTCCAAACGGTGCTTAATGAAGTCGAGTGCATGGTGCAACCGTCAGCGATTGATCAACACCGAGAGCTTTATCTTTTATCCTTATCCTTTCAGATATTGTTACGCTCTGTGGTAGCTGATAATGACACCGACTGCTGCAGGATGGAGTGACTATTGAAAAGCAAGAAATTATAAATGGGCATTCAGTATCAACAACCATCTTGTATAAAACAGCACTGCCGAGTGAGGTTACTTAATTCGGGCGGTACTGCATTAGATGTGAATTGATGCGATCACAAAGGTACACACAAGAACAGCGAACAACTGTGAACAACCGACTCGCATCAATCCAGCTCTAAAGGGAAACTTGCCAAAACTTTAACCGAATAAAGTTTTTTGTCCACCTCATGTTAGCTTCTAAATGAAGAAAAAAATTTTCCGTACGACCCGTCACCATGTCCACTGTGCGCATCCCAATATTTCTTACGCTCGATTTGTTTTCCTTGCACTCATCTTTCACAATGGTCTTCAAACATCTCGCGCGTTATTTCGGGTGCTGCTTAAGGATTTTGTCGTCATTATGAATGTTGTAGAATAATGGTCGAGTTGATTTTCCTTACAATCCTGAAGTTAGCAGGCTGAGACGTTTCTACGTGCTTTGGAGGAGAGCGTTGGTTAGGGTGTGGAATCAGCGCCTTTGCTTCATGATCAACAGCTTCACTGACGCTACCCTCTCCCCAATGAAAAAAAAACAAGGCAATAGTTAAATATGAGAACTAAGGTGGAGATGTGATGCAGAAAGCAGGAACAAAATTGGTTGAAAAAAAACTTTTAAAAAAATAAAAAAGAAAGTTGAAGCGCAAACAAACTTTGAGTGCGGCTAGAATCGCAGCTCCAGACGATGGTCCAACCATCAATCCTTCTTCTCTGATTAAGCGACGTGTCATTAGGAACGCTTCCTTAAGCAGTGGACTATGTTTGAACTATTCCTTGCTGAATGTTTTGAATAGAAAATATGAATAGACTAACTTTTGAGCAAACAACTTCAATTCCGCTGCCACACGAAAGGTCTACAACTGAGAGAATGTCTCTTAGTTCGGGAACACAAGGGGATAATGAGTCATTACTACATACCCCGTAAACCTGAAAGAATCATTTTCGGCCAGCAAAGTGCATTTTTAGAGTGTTTTTATCATGACTTGTTGACGAACCTTAGTCTTCAGCTGATGTTGCTCGACATACTTTGCAATCCCTGTGAAAGCTGCGCCCGTCCTTATAGGAACCACGATCAAATCCACCTTGAGCAGTACGACCCATTCTTTTATTCAAATAATGCTAGTGGAATAAAGGTGACAAAATTTACTTTGTTTTCAAGTGCAGAGAAGATTTCAGCCGCTGTAGTTTCATAATGTGCAAGAGGATTAGCTCCAGAAACGCTCTATACAAGCAATCTTTATATATTAGTAGAACAAGACTATAACATAAAGTTAAAAATTAATGGTCACCTCATCGAGGAAGTAGGAATTCTTGATGCTTTCAGCAAGTGTTTTGGCGTATACATAGCATGAGTTAGGAACGTCGTTTTTATTACCACTAACACGAACCACCTACAAGTGGGAAATTGGTTTCAGAAACTTGTTCAAACTAGGTTCATCGCAAGCAAGGAAAAATTTTGCTGAGAGCAGATTATTTATCTCTGCTAAATAAAAGTGCTTGCCTGTGCGTTAAGAGCTTTAAGGATGTTGCAGATGTCCCCTGGTGAACGATCAGAAGTAACGATAACACACCTGAAAATAGGTTTTATAATATTTTGCAATAAATGAAAGTCGAAACTGCCAAGATAATGAGCGTAAAAGTCATAATTATAAAAAAAGAATAAAAAAACCATGCGAAATCAATGGAGGCGGAAAAGGGTGTTAGCCTCTTGCATTTGGTCATTTGAGAAAGAAATATATGAGAATCGCGTTCTCAGACGAACTATGGTAATGCAAAAAAAGAGCTTAAGCATTTCGATGAACATGTCTCCTAACTTTTTCAAGGTGTGGAAAGTTAAAGTCACATTATGCACAAAGTGAAACGGAGGATTTTAAATCTTTTCGGATTGTTCAGGTTAATGGAGGAGTACTAGGTCACTGTAGGAACGGATGACAAGGAGTGACGGATAATTCTTATGCAAATTCTTTAGTACTCATCGAGGGCTAGAACCAGTGGTAGACGACTAGCACAGCGGTTATTGTCGGCCAGGCGAGCATTGCATTAAAATGAACTACTGTGCAGCTTTCAATAATGTGTTAGATCTTTCATGTTTTAACGAGAAATCTCTCGTCATGAATTTCTTGAGTGGTGTTGTTCGGAATTCTCACACTAGTCATTTCATTCACCATTACTTTCATATTTCTTCCGTTTTTTCCAAACATTTCCTCATGGCCACCTCATTCCACTTTGCTACAACAAAATCATTGTTTCCTCACATTAGTGATGTTTTTAATAATTTGATTTCCATGAGCTTAATATTTCTAACAAGGTATGCGTCTTACTTGTATCCCTTGACAGCGCAAACTAGGGCAATGCCGACAGCAATATTGCCGCTGGCTGGTGTCAGCACGATGTTTTCCTTCGTCAAACCGTTTTGCTCTGCTACCTAATAAATATTTTTATAAGAGCATGACAAGATAGCACGATGTAATGCGACAGAAAAAACCGTGTGTGTTTACAGTACCTCAATCATGCGAATTGCAGCACGGTCTTCCAACGATCCACCGACATTGAAATACTCCAATTTCACATCTGTCAATAGAACCACTGTTTTTTATGATCATACATAACAGTTCTAACAGATTTTGATATTTTCGTTATAGCCTCGCACCGACATTGTTGGCGCAATGTTATCTTATCAACTCTATCATTTCTTTTTACGGCATTGTTTTTTTTAAGAACTACTATGTCAACGAAATCAAGGGCAAAACGGACAAAGATGTACGATGAATGTAACGGTGTACATAAATGTGCTGCACACTCATATGTACGTATATTAACGCACCTACATACATGCATACACGCACGCGTGTATAAGTGCATACACATTTACCAGGTATAGAACTAGTACTCACAAATATTGCACTTCAACTTCCTTTCATGAGGTATTTTATGGAGTTTACTGAGGGGCGTATTACCATTAGCCTCAAGAATATTATTCAACCATTTTGTCCGAGGTCTGAAAAAAATTCTGAGCAGCCTTTTTTTCAAAACTGGATCTTATAGTGGACAACTAACCTTGCCTTCACGGACTCAATTCGGTGTCCATTCTCCAACACACTGCAGCCATCTCCTTTTTGTTCCCACACAATTTTGCTCACCATGAATTAACTATACGATAAGAATTCAGACTGCACCGATCACAATTACCAACAGTTTTTCAATTTAATGGAACTGGGGTAACGGAGTGGTAGTGATTCCGATCGTCACGAACACGGTGCTACTTTGATTCTGCTCCCAGCTCACCAAGCATCTGATCCTACCGTGGTTGTGAAATGGGCACCTGACTTGTCTGCGAAGAGTTCAGCCCCCGCAGTACTAGTGGGAACGCTCTATCCCAGATATCTCAGAATTCCAGGGAAAATAGACTAAACCGAAACGACATTCAGGAAGGAAGGAAAATCTTCGAGCAACAGTCGAACCCACACACAAAAGTTCGAAGGCCTTCATGGGTGACATTTGAAAGGAAGCGAATTAAATGTAAGAAGTGCTAGGTTCTTCACAGTAGATGTGAATGACAGATCGTGTAAAACAAAGAAAAAGAAAAACAAATAAACAAAACGGAATTTTCGCAGAAATGCACTATTCCTCGTTTATAGGATGACCTTTCTATTCTTAGAACGAGTGAGAAACACTAAGCGAAATGTGCAACACTACAGTTCAACAGAACGCTAATAGTGCCAGACACGCATTCACACGTCATCGCAGTGAAATCCTTCGACATTTAACTATGTGGTGGACGGCCACCCCATTATATTTCGAAACTAATTTTAAATTTTCAAGCGACATACGACGTTTGCTTCCTGAGTTTTTTAAAATAATGTGAAATGGTTATATTGTGTATTCCACAGCTCACTCTAGACCACCAGTGTCACTTTGAACTTCCAAGTAGCCGAAAAAATTTACAAATAATTGTTGAGTTTAAAACTCTAAAAAGAGGTAAAAGAAAAACGAAAAAGAATGCTAGAAGTATGGAACTAGAAAAAAAAAATAGTGTGATACAGCAGTAGAACTATTTTGTAAGTAAAATGTTTGATTTAAAATGAAAGAGAGCAGTATTTAATTCAACTTAAAGTGAGAGAACAGGCGACGTGTGATGGATGATGACTTCCCATTCCGGACGACTGCATTCATTAATCATACAGCACCGACAAAGGTCAAGGATGCAGCCGTGCCAATTGCTGCCGGCACAACATGACCCTCGCTTCGTCTTGTTCGCCACGTGTTTGCTCGCGTGCGTTAACCAGAATACGCCGTGAGCGTTCCATCAAAGTGAGTGATTACAAAAAACACAGAAAACTAGTACAAGAATAAGAGTGACATTAACGAGCAGCACATGGCGCAACCTTTCGAGGATAAGGCAAAAGTAAACGGCATCGATTACCTCGAATTTGCAGTCATTCGATTGCAAAGTGATAAGATAGAAGTCAGTATGAGCAATCTCTAAAAGACTAGTTTTTCACTTTGCGTGTTAATGTGATGAAACCCCTTGATGTAGGTGCTAAACTTTTATTTGATTAGATACGAATGAACGCACTTCGAAGCCTTCCTATGATGTCACCCATAGGTATTTTTACACGGGACCACCGAATAACTTAGGTGAAAGAGTAACAGGAGTTACATATGAGGATATTATAAGTGAGACGTGAACGAAAACTTGAGTTTTTTAAAAATTTAAATAGCATTCGCGTCCATGTTTTTACTTATTGCCAAAAAATCGTTAGATTAAGTTTAGAAAACACGAAAAACAGCGCAGATGCGCACGAAGAGGGACATTTCGGATTAGAATTTGCTAATTGATCGTTAGTGTTGAAAATGAGAAGCGTTCCGAGCGGTTTTATGGCACGATGATTCAGTAGCAAACATCAAAAGTTGCACGTCATCTTTTTCGTCCAAAACATTCAGGGACGATGACTCAATTTGATCCGGCCCTTGACGGGCTGTCACAGCAGACGTTGACATTTGATGTGTGAGTTGTCGGTGACCGTTTTTCTTTCTAATCGGCCATAGAGCAATTATAGTTGATTGAATAAACGAGTTTGAACACCGCACACCTGTGACTTAGCCATTAATTGTGAGAACCATTTCACCTTACATTGCGGTATGGTAACCATATAGTCGAGGATTACGAGCAATGTTATCGACTAAAACGATTTCTATCTCTCACCTTCTCATTGAAACCCGTCGAGCACCCACGTGATGTAGAAACAAATAACGAGTCGTTTCCAATTTTATTGCTCCCACATTATATATTTTTTGTATGAACCGTCACATGAAGAAGAACATGAAGCACAAAGCGTTTATATTGAAACGTAGTTTTTTTGAGCGAACTTTAATTCGAATCTAAGTTAGAGGGAAGAGAAGTAAAATATGGATGGAAAATAAAGCAAAGTATTTGATAGACTGAACGAGATATTCACTATACAGACAGAGAAGTAAATAGCGGAAGTACTTCAGTGTGTACATTGGAAGGGAGTTGACGAACAAAACGAAAAAATATTACGTTAGTGCTATGCGAATTCACTTCACAACTGTAGAATAGGCGAGTTACGAAGAGCGAGAGAACCAATATTTTTCACTTTTTCATGAGAAGGAGCAATTGTCATTTATTATAATAAGAATATTTACATCTAAATAATTATTGGGTAGAGAGGCATATATGAAAAACATTAGAACACAGGTGATATGTGGTGTTCATGACGGCGTCGGACTTTGATTTCACTCTACATTAAATAATCGGTACCAAACAGTACACACCCGAACAAAAGGCATGAGTAAATCGGAGTGGCGGGGCAGTACTAAGGGTTCGATTTGTGGCGAGGTAAACGCAAAAAACTGAAAATCATTTGTTACTCACACAGACCAGATGCCATTACAACTTTGCTGAACGAGAAAACGACGCGTCCTCATAATATCAAAAGAAAATGACAAAACGATGTACCTCATATCATCTTGCTTTACTTACCTACTTAGTCTTATCTATCGTTTCAATGAAAAGTAGTACTTAGATTTTTGACGTCATGTGTATTCATGTAAAAAGACGACGACGGACATCTGAAGAATGTCCCAGACATAAAACTCTATTAGACATTATAAATTTGATTAGAAGCATATTTGACAATGATTTAAGTTAGTGTACGAATTTATCAAGTCACTGTGTTTGCCCTCTCAGATAAGTCTGGTGCCAAATTGCTGACCCTATGGCGTTTACTAACTGACTCGTGGAGGGTTGAATCGGCCACTACGCGTGCCTGCATCACATCCGTAGCCACCGCTCTTTCCCACGACCATAGCTAAGTAAAAATCGATTAAGCTGGCATCTTAATGTGTTTTCATGTTCCGATTTTCTTTTTGTACAACTCCAATCGATATAACTGTCTAACAGGACCGCTCAGAAACCTCTGATATAATCAGCATCGGAAATTTTTTAATTACTTTGTTTCAACACATGTTTTTAAATGGCAACAATTCGTGAGTGATTGTAAATTATGAGGAGCTAGAGTATCATTATAATAAGTAAAAACCAACAAATAACTTTTTGGGGTTTCCTTATTATTATAACAACTAAAATGTTGAAGTATGTGGGACAGAACTTCGGTCGTCTACCGAGATCAGAACACACAACCATTCAACAGAACAGGAGAAATATTAAAGTACTCGAACAGTTGTGTCGGGTTGTGTCGTCATATGGATATAATTAGAAAATTGTTATCAGAGAACTATCAAAATGGCACAACATTTGTTGTGGACATACGCAACGTGGAATGCAACAAGGACATACGGAATTGTCATGAGGACGTTCTAAAGCCACATGAAGGTACACAGGCTGCATTAGTAAAATATGGTGTCCTACTTTGCAGAACTGTTATTGTCGGAACTCATGCTGTTCAAAATTTTCAGAAATCTCTTCCAAATTAAGCAACCGCTTCCATCAACATAATGCATGCAGGAAACTCAAAATTGACATTTCAAGTACCATCGCACATGTACCCTATCAAAACTGAATAAATAGCATTCACACTCGAGCGCATATTTGAAAGATTGATTGTTCAGCGAGCCAGGTAAGAGCAGTGGAAAGGGTCTTGCGACATGAATGCCTCTTCAGACTCATTACGCTTGCATTCGACTTCGTCCAACAGAATCCAAGATATCACTGTTCGGAGATTTGTCGACTTCTCTCGCGGACACCTACAATTATTTTGTTTATTTTTTAACATGAGCGAAATTCACATGATTTATGGAACGTAGACCTTTTTCTTCATTCTCATTGTATCGCATCATTGGTCAATGAATGTTCCCAGATTTACGTGTGGGTTCGGAAACCACTTGAGGAGTTAGGCTTCCTCATGCTTATCTTTAAGTTTTCTTTCTACCTCCACTAAGGTGTTCGCAGTTCTTCCCCACTGGCCTTCGTCGGTCGTTGTGAATCAGAAAGTGGTTTTTCAACATAAGTGCTGGCATCGATTTGTCGAACCCGTCTGGGTAGGAGGCCTGGATGGCCAAAGGCTGTGCTGAGTCTAGAGAGATTAAGAACTAGACCTATGATACTTGTTGTAAATTGCTAACCATTCATTATGTTTAGAAAATAGTGAACGCTAAAGAATGGGGTGAAAGCTGATTGGTTACAACGAACAAAGAACAAAACGTTCGGTTTCGATCAATCCTCCTGGGCTCGCAGTCGACTTCGCTAAGCGTTATTTGAGGTGATTAAACGCATATCAGCCTTCTAGAATAATTTACGATGGCCTACTGATAAATGAAGCTAGTACTTTTATCCTCTCAGAAAAGTCTGGTATCAATTTTCCGACCTCATAGGGGTGAAAATTGTGGTGCACTTGGAACTCGGGATCGATGAGTATTGAAGGACACCCTTAACCACTCCTGCTATACGCACCCCTATAGTAGCTATAAACGCTAAAAATCGGTATTTTTCTAAGAAGGCGAAGAAGTCACCTTGCATATTCCGGTCTCCATTGCACTGTAGTTATGCGAGAATTTGTTGCGGTCGACGCCGAATCGGTAAAGAAATGGATTGATGCAAGTACTAAAACGGCAAGAAAAATGATAAACATAAAAACAACAGCATTTGCGTGAAACTTTCGCGTATTGGAACTCTTGCAGTATCAAAAAAACTAGAAGTTCCATGAACTATTACTTAATTAAAACTATTATGAGAACTAGGCTAGAGTAGACAGACAAGCAATTGTATCCTGGTCCATAGGAAGATGAATAGAAAGTGGTACTTGACTAGACTGTGGAAGGCAAGGCACACTTTTACTAGAAGGCAAACAAATTCCACGTTGTGAAAGCGACACTGATCCCTACATTTTAACACTTGTTAAGGTAAAGCAAATGTCTGGATTCTTGAAAGGTCTGCATGGAAAGAAATGTATTTTTAAAATAACTATGAATGAAATTGAACATGGGCGCAGGAGTAGTGTTCATTTCCAGGAGCTCTGAGCATACCTGCAAATGTGGGCAGAAGAAATTGTTGGAACTGACTCACCTGGCGATTATAATGGCTTGTAGCCAGTTGATTCGTATTGTTATGCTCTCACAAACGGCATTTTCATCGCAAACAACACGCAGAAGAGCGAGTACCTGAGGAAAAAAAACGTTGCGTTTCTGGCAATCATGTTGCTCCAGCTGACCGACCTGATATGGGAGCCATGTGAAGAAGAAAGTACAGATCACTGCTAATGATGCTCGTAGAAATCGTGCTTTTGTGCTGGTTTGTTTCCTTTTTTTTCCGCCATCCTCAAGAAAAGAAAGAACTAAGGTCTTGAAAACGAGAGATCACAGCAGATCTCTCTATGAAATACTCAACAAACCTGCAGTAGTTTCCTTTCAGCCATTTGTTTTTTTAACGAAATTCCTATCAGAGTGTAGCAAACCACAATAATTAATAAAGGAATGTAGAATAAAGTTATTACGTGGAAGAAGTTGAACGCCACCAACACCTCTTTACTGTAGCTCTGCAAATTTCCATTTGGAAAGGCTATCCGTCCTAAATCTTTCTCTGGATTATATGATTAGTAAAAGTAGCCCTGGTAAAAGAATTTCAAGTCACGATTACTCTCGATTGCACAGCGCATCTAGGACAGCAAACGAAATCCCGAGTAATGTTTTCATCAAGCAAGCTAAATCTTTTCGCCCTTTCATACTCAGCGATTCGCAAAGGATTTTAATTCCCTGAAGAAGAATAAGGCTTGAACAAATTTCTCGAAATGAATGTGAAATATAGTGAAAAACGAGGTTAATAAGTATTATGGCCTATACGTACGTTGACTAGTGGATAACATTGCTCATAGGACTTTTCTTCAAAAGAGTAGATTGTAATTGTCCCACGTAGTAACACCATCGGAAGTGCACATACGAAGGCAAAAATCCATGCCAAAGCGATCAACCAATCCACACGATTTGAACCGATCCTATACGTGCTTAACGGTGATCTAAATTTTGTTGCAGATCTTACTGGTATCCACCAAGAGCTTGAGTAGCTCAAAGGACTCACGTTATACAACAGAGCATGTCGACAGCTATTGCTGCAACCAAATTCGACCACAAGTGAAACGGCAAAGCGCAAAAGAATGAGAAGATTTTGCACATAAAATTACCTGAAGACCATAAAATTTACGCGTTGTACATTTTGTCATCAATAAGCCACCAACCTTGCACCCATACAATGCTATAAAACCAGTAGCTTCGCCAAACACCATACGTGAAAAGTACCATAATATGAGCAATAAGAAGTTGACGACTCAATTTAACAAGTCTTGACTCAACGCCACCTTCACGAATATTCCTGCAATGTCCCCGTTTGTCCTCAACAAGAGAGCAATGTGTTCCGGTATAATGAACTACTCCATATTTTAAAAAGCTATAAATTTGCATTCAAGTGCAGTTTTAAAGTTTTAGTGATAGAAGCGTAATACAAGCAGTGATTATAAATGTGTTCAAAAATGAAAAGGCCAAGTCTGTAAAGAGTTATAGGATGAGAAGTGAAGCGTTGTCAGAAGAACCGATCCTTACTGGTCCATCTATTCCATTAAAAAGTTAAGGAATTACTTGGATACTTGAACGGCCCGTCCTCACTGGTTGTGCGGGTCCCAGCATATTCTTCGTTTTTTGGAGTTTTTCTTGCTTAGCTATTGTGGTTCTCTGGAGTTCCGAGGTCAGCCTAGCCAAAGTCTGCCCCAGATCGTCACCGCTACAGAGAGTCGCCGCCCTCGTGAATCAGAGGGAGATTTGCCACCATGCGACTAATTTGATACCACGACGGTGATGGATCCTGGTATCGGTTTACTCTTAGCTAGGCTTCCTGATGGAAATTAAGGAATTAGCAGAAATTCTTCATAATGAGCATGATGAGTGAGCATACCTATTGATGGAGCTCTAAAGAATAAAGGATATCGTAGGCGTGGCAAATGAAAACTTATATTAAACTCTCTCACTCAAAGAATATTAACGTAAGTAAATGTTTAATTTGGCAGTTCATCTATATGGACAGCCACCAGGTCCATAGATAGAGGCTTCTACTGATCCCACTATTCTGTGCTTTCGATCCAAGAAGATGATCAGTCCATTGCGTTAACACGTCCACAAGTATTGGTCTCAACTAAAGCTCACAAAGCAGCTGTTTTACGTAAGCAATGAACAAAGAGGTCGATCTCTTGAACCCTTGAGGAAGTCTGCACTCTTTTCATTTATTTTAGTTATGTTTGTCTTTGTCCGGAGGATGGAAAACTAGTGTAGCATCAGCGCGTTTTCTTCCAAATTTGCAAAATCGTAAAAACAACATGACGTCTTGACTCATGAGGTAGCCGCACTTTTATCATTTGCCTCAGTCTAATTCTTGCAACATTGCCTGAACTACGTTTAATTCTACCACTACGTTGTGAGGTCTTCGAAATAGCCAAAGCATTTGCAACCGAGTGAAATTGCATAGTTTTAAGGAGTTGAAAAAAAGGTGCAGCAAGGTCCAAAACATACCGACATGCAGTAGAGCTGTGCCATGTCATATTCGGTTTTCCAAACTCATGCTCCTTTACAAACTATTGAATTTTGTCGTGAGGGCATGTCTCTAGAATGTTCAACAATCCCGTCAATGATTTTCAGTATTGTAATATTAGCGGTTGAGCATTGCTTGTATTGGGCACAGATTCTACCACTAAGAGAAAAGTCCAAGGTCAAGGCTGCGACTCACAACTTGTTGGCGAGAAAGACCGTTCAACTTCAAAAGCATCTGAGGAAGTACCGAGATGATGTAAAAGAAGATAAAAATACAGAGGATTAAAGCGAGAAAGATGTTTACGGCGCTGGCTAAATCATAGCTGCATAATCAGAATGGATACGAAAAATTATTGAATCAATGTCCCAACCATGTAGAAAACGGTTCACCACATTTCGTTGGCAGAAGCGGTACAGAATTCAAATAGTTTTGAAATAAGGTAGGAAAGGTAACACATAGTGGAATCCTTATAGCATTTGTTACCAGTGCCCCTGTCCCTGATAACTTTCGTGTTACACTTTCAATGCAAGTCATCCTGCAGATCGCTTCTACAGTTGGTGTATATAACAACACTCTCTATGTAAACGCCACTTTGATTCGAATTAACAGTGGGAAGAATAAAAAATGAAAGCTAAACCACCTACTTTGTAGTTCTGTAAAGCTCGTACACGTTGATTGGGGTTCCAATGATGAAGAATGAAATCTGATAGAACATTTCAATAATTTCAGATGTGGTCGGTTCAAGTTCAAGTACTTGATGTGAGTCATTCATTATCTGAAACATCACAGTATTCGTTATCATGTTCTAATAAAGTTTCAAAGAAGAGAGATCGGTTTACTGAATAGTAATGGAACGATGGTAATTATGCAGCTTGTTGATTGATATGCTTTCCACCACCACTATTCACCGAAGATCATTGGTTTTTCGTCTGTCGATAGTCGAAAATTTAAGATAGCAAATCTTCCTTTACTTTTAGCCACAAGAAAAATCCACAGATTGTGGTTCCACCTCACAGACGAAATCAATGTGCTGCATAAAACGGAGAAGTTTGAAAGTGTGCTAAAGATGAGAATAATCCAAGAAAAAAGCGAAACACTGTGGTTTGTGTTCACCGTGCGTAAAAACATTATAAAGCCGAGTAAGAGTTTTTTATACCAACCACTTGTCAGCTCAATCATATAGGATATTATTGATTATTCTCATAAAGGTTCAATCAAAGTAAGTTTTTAAGATACTTTAAGAATTCATAGCTTTATAAAAGGACACCATGGAGCTATCTATCATAAAATTGAAAAGAAATACCTGTGTGAACAGTAATGACACGAATCTAAGTAGAATGAGGAAGCGCTTAAATTAATGGTGGTTGTGTAGCTGAAGCTTAATGAGCCATAGAAATGAGTGGGAGAAATCTTCGAAAAACTTCGCGCAAGTCGGGTTTCCAGGATATTTGGTTAATTAAAAGAACGAACCAGAAACCGCTGTCTTCTTTGAAATGATTTGTTGTCATCATGTTTAAAGACAACTTCAAAAAGACTAGCACTGATCATGCTCAAAGAGAGAAGTGCTAGATTTGTGTTTCTTTCGAAAAGTACTACGGTTCAATAATAGCATAATAACACTAATAGCTATGAACTAGCCAGCGCATTTGGAGTGCTTAACGAGCCTTCGCTAACGTCTACGAGTACGCATGAATGAGTAGCTTGTGTATGTGTGCGCGTGGAGCAGCGGCAGGATTGAACCAGAGAACAATGCATTCTTAAAAGCCGCCTCAAAACATAGCGCCTTCCTTTCTCAACATCCATAATCAATTCAAAATTTAAGCACTTTTATTACACTGCAAGTGCCTCTAAAATTCATAAGTGAGATTTTGCAGGAATGAAGAAAGATTACTATAAACTGAAGTACCGAAAGTATACAACAGCATTTATTACGCTGTTAAACCCTAAAATGAAAACCAGACAAGTGTAAAAGTTCATTACCTTAGTTCATAAGGATTTAGTGGAAAAATTGAAGACTTCAACGAATTTTTCTCCAACTACTGTGTTTTGCTTAAAAACCGCGCCATTAAGAAAGTTGAAAACAATCAGCACAACCACAATCTCGCCCATTATCTCTATATCACCTGCAGTCTCGCTGACCATCGAGTGACTGAGGCGGTCACCAACAAATCTTCCATTTTTGTCTGTTTCGTACAAGAGTAACCCAATGGGTTCTGCTCGCTCTAGGGACTCGTCGAACATCATTCATATCTTCTAGGCTATTCGTGAAAAACTCTGACCATCGGGTCGGTGGTCTTCCTACAGTACGTTTAACATTCCGAGAAATCCAGTCACTAACAGCTCTTGTCCATCGGTTATCAATCATACGCATTACGTGTTCGGCCCACCTTATCTTCGACGTTCAACTTCTTTGGTGTTCAGAACGGCGCCTTGATTTTTGATCGATGACACAGGTCGGAGCTTCAGATCCCTTCTCTTACTTGCGCGACAGGGATACTCCTGGCATAGTCCTTTCGACTGCGCGTTCAATAACGCTGAGAGATTTTTCGTCCTGCTTCCTCATCGACCAGGCTTTCGACGAATACGTTAGGGCAGAAAGCACCGTTGAGTCGGCATGGCGTCAGGTGTTCCTTGTCCTCTTCACGACATTCTCGATGCTTTTGAAAGCTCCGGAACCCTCCCGTTTCTTTCTGCTCAGCTCTGGAGCTAAGTCGTTCAAAATGCTGATTTCTCGACCTAGCTAGACATAGCTGGAGCATTCAGAGATATTTGTTCCGTTCAGCGTGAGTGAGGCAAACGAAACCAATCCGTTCTTCATGAACATCGTTTTTTTTTGAGATTTAGTCGAAGACCAATCTTTCCACACGCTTTATCAAAGTCCGCAGACATACGTTCCGCTTGGGTAATGTCTGGTGCTATTAAGACGATGTTATCAGCGAAGCGAAGGTTATGTAACCGCCGACCATCCATTTTCACTCCCATATTATTCCATTCCAATGTTCGCATCACGTTCTGGAGGGTGGCGGTAAATAGTTTTGGAGAGGTTCCATAGCCTTGCCTAACTCCTCTTTTGACGTGAAGGTTTATATCATTGTAGAATGGTGAAATTTTGGTTGTGAAATTTTTGTACAGCTCACGAAGATTCTTTATGTGCCAAGTAGGGACTCCTTGACTATCAAGAGTTTCTATGACTGCTTCTATCCCAATTGGATCAAAAGCCTTCCGTAAATCGATGAAAGTGAAACGGAGCGGTCTTTTGTACTTTCGCGATACTTCAATGATCCTTGTTATCGTGTGAATGTGGTCCATCGTACTAAACCCTTTTCGAAACCCTGCTTGCTCACATGGCTGTCCTTTGTCCAGTGTTTTGTCAATCCTGTTTAAGATGACTCTAGTGGAGAGTTTGTAGACGACGGACAGCAAGCAGATTGAGCCATAGTTGTCTATACCGTTTAGGTCGCCCTTCTTGAACAACAACACGGTCTTGCTGGTCTTCCACTGAGTAGGAACCTTGCATTCAGACAGGTAACGCGTGAAAAGCTGAGCCAGCTTGCTTACGAGGACTGGCGGAAGGTTCTTCAGATGTTCTGATCTTATCCTGTCTGGACCTGGTGCTGTTCAATTTTTCACCGACGAAATGGCATGTCGCATTTCGGAAGGAAGAGCCGGTGGTACAACATCCTCTTTTATATCATATGACGGAAGGTGGACGGGGCTACCGAAGAGATCTGAGTAGTATCCGTGAATGATTTTCTCCATTGCCTTTCTGGACGCTGTTATTGTTCCGTCTGGGCGTCGGAGTGCAATCATCTTGGTCTTGTAATTGGCCGTGCTTCGGCGGGCTTTGCGAATGATTTTCCCAGCCTCTGCAGCTTCGACCATTACTGTTGCTCTTCTCTCTTTATGATTTTTCTTAGTCGCCTGATTAAATTGTTTTGCAAGTTCGGACGTTCGTTCGCGGTTGCCTGCAGCTCGTCCGATTCCGCGATGGCGTATGAGCTCGAGTGTTTCTGGAAACAGATGTCTATTAGTGATTTTCGAACTCTCGGCTTTCATAGCGCCAACGTGAAGATGTTGAATGAGCCAATCGTATTCTTCGTCGATGTTGCCGACAACGGCATCTTTCCAGCAGCCGACTAATGAATTCACTAAGTCTCAGTTTACGGTGGTTCTGGAACTTCGGTTTCTGAATTTAGCGGCTTTTTCTCCTTTCCGTGACAAATAGAAGCTTGTACGAACGAGGTGGTGGTCTGATCCCGTGTAGAATTTTTTGACAACAACTACATCGGTTAGGCAAACCTTCTATTAACTATGATGTAGTCTATTTTTTTATGGCACTCTCCATTGGGAGACTCCCGCGCCCAGCGTTGCGGGTGGGGTTTCTGGAACTGCGGGCTACCATAGATGGTCTTGGTCGCGATGATAAACTCAAGTTGCCGTTCACCCTGTTCGTTCCATTCTAATCCATAGGTTCTAATGTTATTGTCAGTCAATTTCTGCTTCATTGATATGATAGACAACCAAGAGCTCGTGGTTTCTAGAAGTCTAAAATTTCTCATCATAATAGAATGGGTAAACTTTTAATATGTTCGCTTACAGTAGCCAAACGAGCAGTTGCAACAATATAATTATTCTCATCCACATTTCCCCATAAAGTCTCTCATAAATTTCGTATCATAATTTTGCTGAGAAAGATTGAAAAATCCGCTTTTTGCGGCCTTCAAGACACGTAATGTGGTCCCAATGAGAACAATGACTCGTTCTTACCCTTAGGCAGAGGACATTACAACTCAGATTACATTGGCACCAGGGTACACTGCGTGCTGCGTCGTGATTGCGCCAGCTGCTCCGAAGTCATTCACTAAACGTGCCTCCTCTTCAACATAGAACATAGGTTACCACTATGGGTCTGCATGAATTTTGTTCCACTATCCTCTTGATAGCATCTGTGATTCTCTCTTTGCCGAGCTACCACATTCGAAATTTACACGCAACGTTTGACAACAATACTGGTGCGATTTTCATCCAATGGAACTATATAACGCCCATATCAGGTGATTTCTTACACTTTGCGAAGAATATTGGTATTCAGCGGCTCATTACTTTTACTGCTTTTGTAAAGAAGGTAGGCATAGAAACTTCGTAGAGCCCTCCAGTGGCGTTAGTTTACACCTGTCTGAGCTTTTGAGTAGACGTTTTCAGCTTTCCTGTTTCTGTGATTCCACCGAAAGGTGAATACCCTATATATTACACCTCGTTTGGGCTCCTATGAACACTTCTTACTTTATACGTCGTGTTTTCAGCAACAAATTCGAAATATTTAACGACATTTATACTAGTAGACTGCTATGAAATCGATATCAGCTTGGCTGCCTGAAAAGCTGCCACAATGCAGAAAAAGTGGGAATTTCTCGGCAGATTGAATGAACGAGCAAGCTCTCAAACACGGGTCAGCATGATTACCGATCCACCCTTTGTAGCTGGTGGTGTGACCTTAAAGGAACTGGGATGTGGAAATCCAAATGATAGACACAATGAACTCCACAATAAATGAGATAGATTTCAGAAACACGCGAAAACAACATTTGATTGAAGCTTTAACTTGTTAACCGACTTCAGGTGGCGAAAAGAGTGCTTAATACCGGACAAGAAAGCCAGAAAAATAACTCAGAACCGATGCAGTTCTGATCGTTGTTATTTAATGGTTATATTTTGTTACTTATTCCTACACTGCCCTTATTGAGGTCAACATTACTCCCTGCTGAGTTTCTGTGTTATGGCAGACAAAATAGAAAACGACACCAAATGAAAAGGAAAAGTGATTGAAAAACGCCAAAACGCCAGCTACCATTGTGCTGCATGTGTTATATTTGTGAGGAATTAAAAGTGATTAAGTTACAATTCCATATGCAACAGTGAATGCCCAATAAATATGAATTGTTTTCATCAAACAGCAACTCTTTTTCAGATGTGGATTTCACCGTTCGTTATCGTCTTGGTAGAGAGAATTCAACGTGGAAGTATGCTCGAACGTCTCAAGCACAACTGCTCATCAATCTCCCCGAGTTCAAGCATGGAGAAGAACTCTTTGTACAGGTAATTAACGAGAGATACCATCCAAAGCCGGCTTTATTTTCACTCTTTCTTGTTTCCTTGATCTGAAGAGATTTATAGTAAATCCCAAGAAAGACTTCCTGTTAACCTCGGCATTGGTCAAAAATTCCCTCATTTATAAGTTGCAACGACTAGAATTGTAGAACTGCTAAGGAACATGTAGAAATCAGAAACAATGCCATTAATCCATAAAAAATTCTTTAGACTTCAACGTACGAAATTAATTTTTATTGTACCGAGAACCCGTTGAAAAGACCATAGGTAAGTTTTGGACAAGAACAACCCCAGTGAACGTCAATAGGTTTCTCGTCTATTATTGTCTCATAGAAACCTTAGGTGGCACCAATAGTTGCATATTATCTGCTTGAGCATAATGGTCATGGAAAATTACAACGGTATGCAACGATGTCCAAAATGGGGAAAATATAATGGATGGCGACTAACAATTAAATTTCATATTGCGGAATAGTGAGAAAAAACCAGTGTACAAAGGGTGCAATCAAACATTTTCTCTGCTGGCCCACGGTAGACGAGTGCCAATGGAAGACATACTGCTGTCCATAAACAATACTAATTCATTGGAAAAAAAAGTTCTACACGATGATATTCCCTCGAAATGAAGAGCGAAATCGATACACTCAATGACCAAAGCTCTTCCAACTTTTGTATTTTCGACCACGTGTCACAACACTATTGTCGATAGAATTCGATGCATTACGTCGCCAGTACCTACTCATTACAAATCGTAATGGTCATAACCCAGGGGATCGGTGCTCTGATGCTTAGCGTTCTCCCTTCCTTAATAAATGCAGTCCAGATGCAGAAATACTTTTGAAATATATACTGACACATTAAAAACATAAAGCTGATGGGAAACCATGGCTGGAAGCTGGGAACATGCTTATCTAGTAGATATTTAACCATTGCTACCGAAAACGGCGATTTTCGGCAATTTATTGCAGAGTCTGACGACTGTTGCTCTGCTTAAGTGATACTTTGGTCAGACCATTTTCGTAAAAAAAACTTAGTATGGATATCAAAATGTTAACTTTTCATTTCCTGCCTTCTGCAACTTTTCACGGCAAGGTGTTACGTGTGATGCCACCACAATGATGCTGAAATATTTGCAAAACTCTGCACCGCAGGCGCCTGTAGTGGGGGACGAACGCGCTATTACCCTTTCCTGGTGCTGACTCGTTCATTATCACACCATGCGGGTCTCTCGTTTCGCCTGTCTCTCATCTAGTTTTCTATCGATATCGGTTGAAAATATTAGTGTATTGCACGCATTTCAGATTATCAGTTTTTAAAAAGAATTCGACTTCTCGCTCAATTTCTTTGATTCGATTGCTTTTTTCATAAATGGAGACACTCCAGCAGGTCTAAACAAACACAATCATCAAAGTGGTACTGCCAGAATGATCCAGTGGTAAAATCAGTAGTTAAAATCGAAGAGAATTGCTTTTCCATAGAATTCGGACGATTTCAGTACTAAGTGAAAACATTTCCTTAGGAAGAACTGGTCACTGGTTTGCCTTTCATCATTTGTGTAGCATTTCATTACTACATGAGGTCGAGAAGGCACTCAATGTCACCCACACAGCTCATCAAAACAGTTCAGAAAGGATCTGCTCCATTGGAACCAAGCACGATATACATTTATGAAAAACTCCAATGAATGCAACAGTGAATGAACTAGTGAAAGTTTTCAAAAGTTGAAGTAAAACATAACGCCTTGAGTAACGAATCAAAAAGCAATAAAACAGAAATAAGACAAACCCACGACAGACACGAAAATAAACCAAGTCATGAAAAACTCGCTACGACTGAGTACCATACTGTCGACGACGCAGAACATAAGCTCAGAGAGCGCCGAAGCAATTTCTTCCGAGGCACGACGTCATTATGGACTTAGTGTTATGGATCGCATTTTATAGCCACTGGACACATCTCATCTTCGTGATCCAGAAGACCATGCATTTAGAACGCCTTGTACACATTTGAAATTTGATGAGGATGGTTCTACATTTTTGTCGCATAGGCACAACAAAATGATGGAATCACTGCGCCTTTCCTGGATTACACAATCACTTTTGCAGCCGCATCTACTTCTGAAGCTCCTCAATGTATCCCTGAGTGAGATTTCACTCTTCATTAAGGCCATTCATGTGGATTACGATAAGGCTCCGCAGAATTTCCTAAAACCGAAAATGCAAAGGTATGGTGACTGTTCCCTGCCCTAGTACCGAGTTGATTCATCACAGCTTATGCTACATTTACTCTTCTGGTTCATTAATCAGTCAATCAATGAGAGATTTCTATAGTAACCACATCATCCCTCAAAAACTTTAGGTTGAAGATTGTGAAAAAAAGCATTGATCATCAATTAACGTTAGCAATTAACAATCCAAGAGTACTTTTTGTAAGAAATAGAGGACTTGACTTTAATATTCATTTAAAAGCAATAGTAAATGGGCACTAATAACGAGTAATAGTTCCGAGAATAGCATCATTATACGCAAAAAAAACCCATGTAAAGCGCTAGTAGACAAGAAATAATTAATGCTACTTCACTTTAGTGGGATACTCGTTGGTTATAAATAAAATTGTGCCCAAGTATTGCGATGTTATTGAATCATCAAGTTGAGCGCCTTATTTCAGGTAAAAGCGGAACAAAACGGTGAAATTGTTGACGACTGGGGACAGGAGCTCATTGTGACGCTTAACAAAAAGGTTTGGTTTACTCCACTATGTTTACTGCTCATTGACAGTTATGCAAATATGATAATGGCGACAATGGCGCACCGAGCTCTTAAGGGGCAATTCAAGCCGTTTACATAAACATGCTACAACTCTCGTTGAAGCAATATTTCACCACTGCTTTGGCCTAAGCTGATACAGCACATTCCGATAAAGTGTATTGTTAAATAAGTCTTTTAGGTATCGATAGATGGAGTGCTCATTGACGATGATGAATTAGTCCCTCCTTTGGACTTCACAACCCATATTCTGGGGCCATCAAGCGTTAAGCTGGAATGGCGACCTCATGAAGGCGTTCCTCCAGGTATAGTTGAACTTATAAAATAGCAAAGCACTTATCATCTGAATTGGAGCTATCGAAATAAAGCGAGTTCAGTACGCTACAGGAGTCACCGAGGGGAACGATATTTAGAATATCAACTGGGATACCCGCGTCTAGAATCAGAAGATATTCTTCAAAAGTACCTTCATGTAATTGAATCATTGCGTAGGAATGAAAACATAAAAGCAATAATAACAATAATAATTGTAATATCTATGAAAGCACTTACACTGCTTCAGATACAATCACCATGGAAATAGTTGCCCGTGAAATCCGATTTCCAGCAAATTTCATTTATGTTCTCTCAATCTGCGAGCCACGCAATTATGGGTTTCTCATCAGATTTAAGACAATTGTTCAATAAAGTAGCCACCGTAAAGATTGTGCATCTTATGAGTGGAGTGCAAAGTATTTTGCTGTTCGTGTACTTGTAGTTCGATGTAGTTCTTAAGGCGCTCCCATGTCATCACCATTGGCAACCATCCTCGCTGATGGTCTTCTTTAAAGACTCCTGCAACCGCTAGCATAGATTAACCCTTTGTTAGACTTCTAGATAGAAGTGTAGGATTTCTTATGGATTCTTGTAGTTGCCTGTGTACTTGAAGTTCGACATAGTTGTTAAAGCGCTCCCATGTCATCACCAAAGGCAATCATCCTCGCTAGGGGATGAAACCACCAGTCGGTAAATGAATCTCCACCTTTATATGCAGTTCATTACACAGGAAAGCTCCCTGGCATGAAGATTGCACTTTGTTGTAATACCAAATAAGTATATTAACATACCGTTAAATCTGAACGTCTATCTTGAAGAACAACGGCTGACTAAAATGATGCCGAAATATTTGCAAAACTCCGGACCGCCGGTGTCTGCGTTGCCAAACGAACGCGCTGTTGTGCTTTCCGGAGAGTAACGCGTTCACCACCACACCATGCGGGTCCTTCGTTTCGCCTGTCTCTCAACTAGTTCTATCGATCTCTACCATCAGCAATCACCCGTCGGTGAGACTGATTTGAGGAGACCAAATCAGCAATGAACCCAGTTAAGCTAAGGCTTTAGTTATAATCGCAATCTCAACCGTTTTATTTACTACCTACTCTTTTTGATGGCAGGGTATATTGCAAAATATAACTTCAGTGATATTGAGATATTTGCAAAAGGTGCGGAACGAACGCGTTATTGTCCTTTCCGGGGAGTAACGCGTTCATTACAACACCATGTGGGTCCGTCGTTTCGGGTGTCTCTCGGCTGACTTAGTTCCGCAACTTAAGGATGTCTCAACTGTATCCAAACATAGGTTTATTATTCAGATTAGATTTAATTGGAATTTACAAGTTTTTCTTGATAAGAACTTTATTTATATGGTAGACTAGACTTCTAGTGTTTTGGATACAACAGATTCTTAAAGGTCATTTCCAATTGTGTTCATTTGCTGAACATTTGCTGAAAACTTGTTCCTAAGATGAAAATTGTGCGAAAAGTGGTAGTTGTTCAGAAAGATGACTCATGAGTACACTGGATGAGATAGTTTCGTAGCCCAGTTCGTTCAACATCTGCAGCATTGGCTATGCAAAGTATGGTGATACTAAACGACTAAACTTTGTAAAGCGACGCTAGAGGCTTGAATTTCGATGCATCTAATCCATTTCATTGCAATGCTTCTCAATTTTAATCGTTTCGGGAGGGATCACGAAGTTATGATGGAGAAATCCAGAAACCATCAAACTGTCACTATAGCCTTCCGTTTTGGTGGAAATCCAGAAGTTTGTAAAAGTTTTTTAATGTTTAAAAGTTTAAAAGTCGTCGATTTTAGAACAGAATTCAATTTTAGTAGCATCATATTGCCGATGGCTGATTTAGGTCTAATAAAGACATGGAGAGGAAACTTAACAACACCGACTATTTTCGTTTTACTTCGTCCACTTTCCGTGTACAAACGACAGATGATTGTTGACCGATTACGTCGAGCTCTTATGAAACCTTTCAAACAGTCTTTAGAAGCTCAGCTTCAATTTTACCTTGCGGTTGTCGTCGTCGACTGCTGATAGGTGTCGACGATCTTCTTCGAGAATTACATTTCCGGCACAAAATTTTGCAACTTCTTGTGTACTATGAGTTTGAAAGCACTTCCTTGGTCCAAACTTCGATGAGATTTCGAGTTAAAAAATATTACTTGGGAAATCGCTGAGGAGCAACAAAGGTTCCAAACTGTGTAAAGCAACAGCGCAAACAATAAATATTTATGAAAGTATGTTTCTGTAATCATAGAAACAAAAAGACAAGCAAGTGAATTCCTTAACATGATGTCACTGAACCTTTGATTTCACCGCTAACAATAAAACTACCACTATTATTATCATAATTACAGAATTGTTCTACATTGTGAACGTTAAGCAGCTGACTTCCGAGTCTGGTACAGTTTTCCAGAGACAACAGGTATGCTTGTTGCATATTTACGTAATCCTCTTGCAACCACAAAGAGTAGATGTAATAGTGCAGAAAACTGATAGTCGGATACGATGGTAACTTTATCCATAGAACGAGTCCACGGTTAGTCGTTCACATGATGATAAGCTACTCATTTTTGATTTTGCACTGCAAAAGACGAAACAGTAAACAACAACCGATTGAATTCTGCTTACCACTTATCCCAAAATTTTGAAAGTAATTATTAAAAGTATTTGCCACGATAAACGTTTGGACTGAACCCGTCGAAATAACAAAAAAAGCTAGCTGTTTTTACTTTACTTCTTACCGAGATTGCTACAAATGGAAAGATTTTGGCTGTGCCACACATGCTTTCTCCAGAGTGTCAGCGATTGATTAAAAAATGGAGAAATAAAGCAAACTAGTTGGCGACCCTCCGTTTGCGAAATATATAGCTTGAAAAAGCATGAATGAATAATGGATTATAAATGGCTAACTAGTAGTAGAATTCAGATTAAAACGTCCTCAAACAGCTTCACGCTGGGTAATCTGGTAGCTGGTGAAAGATACGAGATGACCATACGGAGTGCGTTGAATGACACTAGGGTGTCTTCCACAGCAGCAATAGTCGAGATCAGTATGCCGAAAGGTGCGATTTTATACATTACAAATTCTCCAGTCGGAATCTCAGCGAATTCCCACTTTGTACTTTTATTAGAAGACCGTTTACACTGTACTGTAAGGAACATTTGTGAGAAGGTTGTCGAAGTAATCGCGAGGAGCACGGTTACCAAATATTAGTGCAGAGTACTTGCTTCATTTGCGAAAAATTTCTGTTAAGTGCAGTTTTCCTTCTAGAAAACGACTATTTTGAGATTGGAAATCTCATTATTAGTAGCTATTTCCATTCCGATCTACGCGGTGTCGTTAACCTAACTTGGGAAGTACCAGTAAATATGGAGCAAAAAATAGTTGGTGAGCTACGTTGGAACTATTATTATTATTACGTTACTATATTATCAATGTTATTATTGCTAGTGTCTTCCAGATAGTTATCAAGTGAACTCGTTTCAGCATTCGATGTCCAATATGTAGAAGCAGAGAATGACAACTGGCGGAAAGTGAATTTCCACGGTAGGAAGCCGTCAGCATTGCTGCACGACTTAAAAAGGTGCGTTTCGAATAACCCTGTGGGTTAATGGAAGCCCCTTACCACCGCGGAAGAATGAGCTAAGGATAGGGATAAAAAAGTGTGCCTGAAGAAAACTAAAGTCGAAGCTCTGTAAAAATGACATTGAAGCCAGCGAAGATCATTATCCAACGTAGAACTGAAATTGAATTCCTAGAGAGATGAGGTGCTCATTTTGCGCATTTTTGACGATCTTCTGAGAAGAGGCAAATTAAAATACGTCCATTACTGGATAGGAGGTCAGATAAAGTTTGCTGGAAGACACGACGGTTATTATGGAAGAAAAAAAAATAAGATAGCCTCAAATATTGATTTGAAATCACTTTCTGTTCATTGTGCTCTGTTGGAAAAACTCTTTAACACGAGGTTAATTTTTGATGAAAAATATTTTCAATCCTACTAGAACGATTTTTAAGATAAGGTTTTTTAGTGATACTGAATACATCTTGAGGATTAAAACAAGGCTTGCCAATAACATAGAAATCGAAAGCGGGGAATTCAGATTTAAAACACCCAAAGGTAAGTCAGGCATTCTTATTCAGTACAAAAGATACTGCGAAACTGAGCAAGAAAGAAAGCAAGCACACTATCGAGTGAAGGCATTCTATGTAAAGAAATTTCGACTAGGATCTCGGTGTGCAATACGAATACTAAGCAAATTCATCCATCTTGCTACCAGTACGAGCAAAAATGACAATAGCATTATTGCCACCCTAAGATTCCAAGAAGGTGCTCTTGTGGAAGCACGGTTGATGTGTTCAAAATATTGCATGTGAATAAGAAATGCTTATTATGAAAAGCTTTTAACACTTTATTGCTTGCCGAATGTGTGCAAACGAGATAAAGAAACGGAAGTGAATAATTCGGAAAATGTGCTAGGGAGACATTGCCAATATGCAACATGAAGTATAACACAGTTTAATAATAAGAAAATACTAGGTGTAAATTCTGTGGCATTAAGGAAGCCCGCAAGGATAGAACTGACCACTAATATCATTACGCAATTTAAAATAGACGGAACTCCAACGATTGAAGCACGATAAAATGCCATTCTAATAAATAGCCCATACAAAAGAATATTAGCGTCGTTCTTATAATGGATGATTGAATATCTGATTTAATACTATGATGTCCACAAAAAACTAAGAAGAAGCAAAAAATCATTTGTGGATGACGAACAACTGATTAGCCTTTGAGCTTAGGTAGCTACTCTTTCGATAAGAATATGAAATAAAAGCTAAACGAAAATCTTCTTCTTTAAGTGGAAACGAATCCTATACAAAAGGTTGATGTCATCTACTCTCATGATGTAAATTCAGTCAGACTTCAGTGGATTTTGAAACCGTAAGTGATGTTTTCTCACCACCCATTTAGTTTTGATTCGACATGCTAGTTTTTTCACTAAACGAACTTCAATTGTTGGATGGGGATCCGTTCAATCATAGCTGACACAAGTGCAGGTTTAATACACTTTGAATATTGTAGGCATGTGAAAGCGGATTTGGTCGCAGGATATGATGTATACGTTAGTGACAATAAGGTTTGTATAACTAGTGAACACGTTTCCAGTCTAATAAGTAGCACCAGTCCTTAATAAAGCAGTGATAAATTATGGAAGTCGAACTCACACAGATACATAGTGACTAACTAAAAAGGGGGGCAATTTTCTTTTTTATTTCCGGCTTTACTACATAAAATGCCGGCTGTATAACAAATTCGAAAACGATTCAGATGGCAGGTAGTGCAATCCCAAAAAAAGAAGTCGAGAACACTAAAAGAATCACGGCAATGCGAATATTGTTGTGTGTATAAGTGAATTCCGTAATGACGTTTGAAAAAAGGGAAGTTCAATACAGGATCGACCAGACTCCCAGTGGAAACTGGTCCGATTGGACAATCGTGAGGCAGCCTTGGCACTCGACAATCTTCGTGATTCCACCGAATATTTCGTACGCGTGGACGTGCGAAATAAGGACGGTTCGGTCATTAGAGCACCATCAGTCTATCGATTCAAAACTATCGGTAAGCGTACGTCCAGATTTTCTCATCAATGATCTCAAATTTGGTCGTCAAGAAATTGTAGGAATCACTTCTTTATCGCATCGGTGCTATCAAGGTGAGTACAGTGCATTGGTTAGAGGCCAATTGAAATAGACACGTGATCGTTCGAATCAACGCCCCTAGCTCACCAAGTTTTCTATCGGCCTTTGATAGAAAAACTAGCACCAAACTTTTCTGAGAGGATAATAGCAGTGATGTGATAAATTGGTAGGCCACCATATATCATTGTATAGAGCAGATGTTCATTCAGCCACCTCTAGGATACTTGATAAAGACAAATGCATGGGGCATCCCTCAGTGAGTGATCTACAACGAAAGCATTATCCCTTCGTATTGCGTCTGTGAAACAATCATAGAACTACAGTATTGTTCTTCTTGTCTTCTGTTTTTCTTTTAAACCACAGTATCTTTCAGACTGGCGTCATTTATCGCGAAGTCATGTGAATCCATTTGAATGAATGCCATGACAACTATATGTTCAATAAATCGACTTAAAGCAAAGGAAGAGATCACAAGATTCTATGTTTGACGAATTCTTTCGTTTTCAAAATACTCTACTTCGATGCAACGAGTAGTGCTATTGAAAATGGCAAATTTATCCCTTTTTTTGAATACTTTCCAAATATGTACATGATTTCTGAGTGAATTTATGTTTACATCAATGGCGTATCGATAGACATGTAAAAATCCTTACTTCCACGTCATGTTTACATGTTTCTAAGAAAACAAAGATGTGTGTCAGTGACAACATGTGCATGCGTCAGAAAATTTAAAAAAAAACTAGTTATTTTTCTAAGCTGGCAAGCATTCACCAGTATTACTAGCATACACTGACATCGCAATTAATACTAACATGACGGTGAAGTACAACTGCGAACGCATTTTCTGTTCTAATTTGAGAGCCGCTCGCTTTGCTTGTACTTGGTTCTGTTTCGTGTTGCCGCCATTACGCTTTTTGCAGTTTCTTCAGTTAAAATTGTTTTGTTCGTTTGGATAAAAATGAACTCAAGGCAAGCGAACGTGAAGGAAACTTGTTGGCATACAGAAATGTTGATCCAAGGCAGGTGGAAGTTTCTTGGACGTGTCCACCCTCCATTTTGCACATTGTGTTAGGCCAGGTGCACTTTCGTTAAAGAAATACAAGTCGCGAAGAGAAGCATATTTTAAAGTATCATAGAGTAACCTGAGCTAATAAAGAGATTAGTTGAAACTGAGTATAACTTGAGCAAAGCAAATAATAAATCGAATAAAGGTAGTCTACTGTATACCTTAGTAAATGCACTCAACTAGCACCTTATTTAACAGAAGCATTATAAAGTGACCCTAGAACGTCTACTTTGGACGGTCGCAATTGTTAAAGGGGATTAATGGCATTGTAAGCAACTATACTCGCTCTAATGCGGAGATAAACTTAGTTGATGGACTCCCAGTCCATACGACGCCAAACCGGTTTATACACATAGAACTATATTTAAGCCTGCGTATAACGCACTGGTTGGAGGCGCCCTGCAATAGACATTGGATCGATCCCCGCATCCAAGGCTCACCAAGCCTTCCGTGTCTATGAGGTCAGCAAATTGGTACTAGACTCGTCTTGAAGGATAGCAGCACTGGCTCGATACATGGGTAGCTCACCGTGAGTCATTGTAAAGGCCTGATACGCATTCAATCATCTCCGACGCTAAATGAAGTGGAATGTATGGTGCATCCCTTAGGGATTGGTCAACATCGAAAGCTTTGCTTTATCCTTTATCCTTTATAACCACATTTACGAATACGTGCTCGGCTGCGCTGATATGCATGCAAATTGTATCCTGCACCTCAATTACGCAAAGCAAATTAGTTGCAAAATAGTATATATGTCCTTTATCTTATGCCAAGTGCCTTAGATATGAGCCAAAAATATTCAGGAAGAAAACGACATTTATTTCTACTATGATATTAGCCACAACGTTGCTGAGTTATTTGCAAGACTCCGGATCGCAGGTGTCAACGGCGCGGAACGAAAGCACTATTGTCCTTTCCGGGGAGTAACGCGTTCACCATCACACCATGCAAGTCCCTCGTTTCGCCTGTCTCTCAGCTAGTTCTATCGATATCTGCCAAATAAAATAGGGTTATTCTCGTCAGCGAAAGACGTTGAATCCCATCAGCATATATTATTTGGTGAAAACCATGTTCTGGAGTCACTTTGAAGTACGTCGTGAGAAAATTGGGATGTTATAACATGACAGTAAACGTTGATGCCAATAATATGAAGTTGTTGTTTTGGCATATAACACAAACTTAGCAAAACCTATGATTGTTGGTTTTTACAGGACTTTCGAAAAAGTAGGTCCTTGCAAAATCATCAGAAAATAATATTCAGGAGCACTAGAACTAGGCAAAAAGAAAGCTTCCGACTGCTCAGATTATGTCTATCCAAGAGAGACGTCTGCTATGAAAGTACCACATCTGAGTAGTAGAAAAAGTGGTATTACAGAAGTAATAAAAACAATGAAGATGTAGAAAAGAGAACGAGGAAGAGTAAACTTTGTTGTCGCCTTTGCGACATAGCAGTTCTTATTTAATGATTACACGCTTCAGAAATTTTCGGCGCTGGCTAAGCAGAATGAAAGGCCACTTAGAATTCTCAAACGCTTTTTCTAGAAAGTGCTACTAGAATTGCCGCGCATCACATAATTGAACGACGAAGTGCGAAGTTGACACCTACGTCGACATTTGATGATCAGAAACGCGTATTCGCTAAGATGTCGCAATTAGGTGTACCAAACACATGAAATGTCTGAAGAAATTTGTCGAAGAGTGATCCATCGACCGTTAAACAGATATGGGAAATTCCACCGACTTTGCCGTTGGATTCTTCAAGCAAATTTTAAAACAAAAAAGGATGCTTTTCGAATTCCTCCAGTGTGAGTGGGGACTGCTGGTGCACAATGTGGTTAGCCTATGTTCAAAGGATGGGTGACAGGTAGATGTAGGGTATCACACTAAATTAATGTAGCCCCATAAGCATTAATGTTATTGTTGGTAACTCTTTCACAAAACACTACTCTATGTAACAAAGCACATAACATCTTTCTACCAGGCTATCTAAATTATCAAAAACTCTATGGCGGCTTAGTTAGCTCACACTGTGATCTTTAACTATTTACAATTTCGCACTGTGCGATTACGAAAGCTGCGTAGATGAAACCAACGAATGTTACAAGGTACTGACCGTAGCTGTGTTGAGTGAAATGTTTTTAGCCGGCTTTCTTTGTACTAGTAGAGTGCGTCGCCTTAGCCTGGTGCTCAAAGTATCATCGTTTTGTATCCGATCTTTGCTAACAGGAGAAAAACTATGGAGAAGAACAGTTTGCCGAGAGATTGCTTCTCATCTTAGGCACTTCTTCGAAAACCTGATGAACTCATCATGCCGATCACGTTTTCTTCATATTGGCTGTGTCGCCAGTTATTTTAGCTTTCCGATTTGTTCAGCACATATTTGAAGCATTAAGAACTCTCCATTATACGTTAATTCTTATCCGATATGTTATCTTTATGTTAGTCTATGGCCATATTATAGAAACCTCGAGAATACTTTTTGTGCTTATTGCGTACTGCTACAAACTAACTTTATACGCGCAACATTTGTGTGAAGATTAGTTAGAGGTGCCCTTCATTCCACACTTTGTTACTAATCCGATCCCTTACCACGGACACACCAAATATTCCATCTTTCCTGAGGCGAAAATTGGTAGCAGACTTGTGTCAGAGGTTAGACGCACTTCCTTGATATGTAGATAGGCCCTCGTAAGTGTAGTGCAAATATGAAGTCAACCACTTCTACGATGCTCGATAAAAACGAATATGTTGCGGTTCTATTAAGAATTGCTCAACTCGAGCAGTTTTTTACCCCAGCTTTAAAATTGGCGGTACGATGAATCTCTAGTTTTCGATTGCTACGTTCATCATTTCTACTGTGCTCAAAGACGTGAACTCTGGTGATGGCATCACTTTTTCGATTTCGTAACAAGCAAACTTTTCTACCTTCATAACTAAGCGAATGTGAATTAGTAGTTTTGATGGGTTTCTGAAAATTAGCAGTAATATCTTTCATGGGAATCGTTCCACAATATGCCAAGAGGGCCAACAATTTTATTTTAATTTTTTTGATGGTACATGAATTTTTTAGCCAGGAAGAAAAAATGTGTGAAGATCGCGGGTGCGATAATGTACGAAGAAAACCTGAGTGATGTGCCCTCAAACAAACGGAGATATTTCGTAGTAAACAAATCTCTTCAGACTGCTGTGTTGCTCAGGCATCTCAAGCAAGTGGCGCGTTATTGGGTGCAAATAGTTTCATGTCGCCACAGTGCCGATGGCGTTTTCGCAATAAAAAATTATATTTGAGAGTAATTATTTTATTCTTGTGATTTGTGAGTTTTGTGTAGAACAATGGCTAGAGCTGCCCCATAAGGCATTCCTTTTCTTTGTTCGATCCAGTCCTCAGGGCTCACCAACTCATCTAACTTCAGGGCCCGACAAAGTGGTACAGTGCTTCTCTGGGAGAATGAAAAGCATTGATTTGACATGTTGATATGCTACCGAAACTCGGCCAGATATGCATTTAATCATCTCTAACGCTTTTTAGTGTCCCCAAGATCGACTTTCTATTAACTTCGGCGTTGGACTAAAAATTTATAACCCTATCCTTCTTTAGGAACATTTAGTGCTGAGGGGACCAATTTTGGTTCAATTTGAGGTCCTTGGGGCTGCAACGTTTGGCTCACGCATTATTTTTATTGTGATGCGTGTTACCTTACACACCATCGTACAAATTTATATTAAATATTACAAGCGGCTGTTCTTTCTTGGTGGAAGGCAGATAAAAAACGGTGGGTTTCCAGTGCAGTGCACCCTTCCGGGCTCTGAAGAAGGCGATACTGCCAAAACGTCAGCTACCGTTGTGTTGTATGTGTTATATTTGTGAGGAAGTAAAAGTATACTGAATAACAGTCTCGCGATTGCTGTAAAAAAAAGAACAATAGCAGTTTAGTGTGTTTTTAATAGTACCCAACACATACAGCGTTTCTGGTCCATGAGGTCTACCTATGAAAGTTGCTGGGGACCGTCGATATTTTAAATAACTGGCGGAAATTGAGGTGGAGTCTGTGCCAGTTGTAAGCTATAACCAAGATGCTATCCAGGTCAGTTTAGTAATTTAAGGTCAGAAACGTCTAGTAATTGAGTGAATGTGTTATTAAGATAAATTAATATTAGTTTAAATAAGAAATGTAGTTTTACTTGTATCTATGTTGATCTGAAAAAATGATTAAGAACACTTTTGCTGATTAAATGCGCCTGGGATGAGCTGTGTAAACACGTGTTGAAAAGCCAAGCGACAGATAATGTATATGCTCGCTTTCAGAGATAGTGTGCCCAATTCATGGCTAAAGTTAAAGAGATATTTTCACTTGAATAAAAAGTTTCATAACACCGCGTTTTCCGTGAACCTTAATTATGCAGAAGTTGAAGCTTTTATAATGAATTATCATTGTCCAACTACCTCTTTGCAAATCCCTTTATTTGTTGTCTGCTTCAGTACATAACACTGGCAAGTCACTGTGTGCAATTCATGTGTGGAGCGAGGTAAAGTGACGAATTGCATCGCATCGGATGCGTCTTTTTTCAAGTGGTTGATTTGATAAAGAGCTCTTTTGTTACAGTCTTTGTGCTCAGTGGACAGCTTGTGCAGCACAAGCGTTGCGTGGCAAATGAAAGAAAAGGTGTTCTCTACACCTAATATTCTGCTGTAAATTTTTCTTTCTAACTCAAAAGACCGACTTTCTATAAACCTCGGCATATACAGTTAATATATTTATTTATGATCTTATAAACAGATCTTCTTTCGCTGGTGCGAGGTTGGTATATGTCTTCGTTTTCGTTGTTGTTATTGTTGGTGTCGTTGGCCGATGGCTGACGTTCCGGCGATTTCCCCTTCCTCAGAGCCTGGACGTATTTTGTGTCAGAACATTGTAATTTTTCGGTGGAAAAAGACTGAAATATTAATGAAAATCAAACGTTTAAATAGATGGTGGGCTAGGATATTACGGTCAAATGTAAGTCTACACCATATTGAACAGAAAGGCTATTCACCGTGATGTAACGAGTGGGATTGGCCCACGCGCTGTTCACATGGGGTCGCGAGCAAGACGCACCACCGGGGTTAAAAAATATCATTTTGAAATAGGGCACCAGGTCACGTATGATAGTGAGGCATTCGTCTTTCCGGTTCATCTTTGGATTTCTGAAATTTATCCAAAAGGCCTCAAGAGTATTGCGCGTTGATGTTTTCGATTTCTGCGCTAGTATCCGCACTGTCACTTCAAAATCATCACCGTTGTGCTTTTGTGTCCTATGCGTACCTAGAGGAGTGTTTTGGCGTACTTTAACTTTCCCATCTAGGTGTTCCTTTATGCGGACACAGAGTGGTCTACCCGTTTCCCCAATATATTCCTCGCCGCATGCGTTACGTGAGATCAAGTATATTGTACCTGAACTCATGCAATCTCCGTCTCTCCCGTTAGGACAGATTATACAGTTTTCTGAGCTGCACAAACGATCATAGAGACGATTGCGCACTAACTGACGGAATAGGGTATTGGGTGGAATGTCAATAATCGTTACATAGTTTTCAAGACCACTTTTCCTTAAGCATCTCTTAATGGCGTAACTTACTTCATTTGATATGAAGGGCAGCTTAAAGGGAATCTTACTCACGTTCGAAACATTATTTTGGCAAACCGCCCTACGCTTTTGTCCAACCCGAGTGGCTTCTACTCCGTAGCCATTGGAAATGGCTATTTTTCGTGCCAGGTTACAACCAACCTCGCACCAGCTAAAGAAGATCGGTTTATAAGATCATAAATAAATAAATCTTTCTTTTCTGATTGGTTCATTTTCTGGTGAGCAGCTATTAGTGTTAAACAGTGTATGAAGTATGGAGAGCACTTGTGGTGATGAAGCTGGGAAAAATGTTTCGCTTAGGCTTAAAATGTGAAGTAAGACAGAATGGACGTCGATGATACTGACAATAGTTCCTCAGAATGTCTTGTCGCAGAGTTTGCTTTAATAAATGCTGTTCAACGTAGTTTGTTCTAGGAAACAGTTAACAGATCTTTTTGCCGCTGCAGAATGTTATTGATCAATTAAATATTTAGCTCAGGAGCACATCTATTGTAGTTTAAAGTTCAAAATTCAAAAACGCAATTTGCATATCCCACATGGAACTGTGGCACGTGCGATGCTGCGGTTAGAGGAGGTCTGCAATACAATCGTGGCTTCAGGTTCGATCTCGCACCCTGAGTTCACCAGCCCTCCCATCCCTCCGCGGTCGAAAAAATGGCACCAATTTTGCCTGGGAGGATAACAACACTGAGTTGATACACCAGTAAGCCACAGAAAGACATTGTATAGGCCAGGTAAGCATCTCTTCCAACAATGCATGATGAAGGCGAATGCACGACATATCCCGAAGAAACTGTTCAAAGCCGATCTAAAAAATAAAACGCGGAAGTTCTCGAAAAACTTCGGAATACATTACATAACTAATACATTCAACAAATAATGTAGGAATATTGAACGGCACCACTGCTGACTCTTAGCTTCACAGTCACTTCTGATTATTCGATATTTGGCTGGGTCTTTACAAAAAAAACATGTAGCTCAGCACGCCTTCAAATTCATGGCTTTCTTTTTCTAAGAAATACGGAAAATCTATTGTGAAGGCCGTTGCTACATACAACCGTAAGTCTTTTGGATTTCTGAGAGGTTTGCTGTCCTGAGACTAGGTGTTTTAGAGTTGGGTATCGACTTTTTGGCATAGGTTTACTCTTAAGTAGACTTCAAGAGAGAGATACCGAATTTCTTCATGACTTGAAAAAAGCAGATTTTTTTAAAAATAAAACTGAAAAACCGAGGAACGGATGACTTTTGCGTTACGACGCAGTTCGACATTCAAGACCACCATCGAATCACGAAAAGATTGTTGTACACTGAGATGATGGAAGCATCGACTATAATTTGGGATAGGATTAGTGAAAGACTAGTAAGTAAAGGTAGTCAGAGAGAGAGGTTAGAATCTCTTAAGAACTGTTCTGACAAACCACGCAATCACGATCCTTCTTGATATGTTAGCAACGACCTGTTATGAAACGAATTGTGTTGTTATCGGATTAACAGCTGAACGGTTTTTATCGTTTAAATCGTAGAGAGAGTTAAGCGAGCAAAGTGGCGAGAGCGCATTGTCAAACACAACCACTTCGACGCTGTGATATCAACAAAACTTGTAATCTCAGCTAGTATTCGATTTGGCAATTCGCCTTAGCGACGACTCCCGTGCTAACCGCAATACCAGCCGAGACATTTTCTTTGCCTTTCTCTCAGCTACGTTGTTACTCCATCAGTTATGTCAGCAATCATCCTTCAACAGAAATGATTTGAAGCACCGATATGAATTGAACCCACGTAAGGCTACCTAGGATTCTGAGTGTTTCACGTGTCTCGGCATAATTGTGATTTTATTTTGCATTGTACCATTCCATGGAAAAAGAATTGGTAGTTTATACAAAATTAAAATATTATCAGTGTTTTGTTTCTGAGTAACAAAAAAGTTGTTAATAACAGGATTTATTCAACATCGCCTTACGTTTTTCTTTTATATAGGCTGTGTTGGGCTTCTGAAGAAAACTTTTACCAAAAAAAACAACAACAACAACGACAACGACACACTAGGTTATGTATGGATGGTCTCGGTGGTCACTATGAACCCAATCAGTCACAAACGGTTTACACACATTCTTCTAGATCCAATCTTAGCGTTAAAATTTCCAATGTTGACGTTGAATAATACATGGTCTTCTCTATAGAACACCAAGTCCATATACAACTCTTCGATTTCGTTTTTATCACAGCTTGACGTCGATGCGTAGACGACGAAGATTCTCAAGCCAGTATCCATCGATGTCTCTTAATTCATAAACTTCCGACTCTGGTTGCTAGTTGTTGGAATAAATTGATGTTCATGGTCAAACGTGTGTTAATGAGAACGTCGACTTTGCCGACTCCTCTATTGTCGCGTACTCCTAGGAATACTTCTTCTACGACATCACAGACGGCGTTGAATGCGCAGAAATGCAGTGGAAAAAAAAAAACTGATTATATGACTTTCATTAGCATAAATAACAGGTTCCTTCACATCGTTTTGCTTTTAAAAATCTTTCAGTTGCAGATGGAAATCAGCAACACAGAGTCTTACGTAGATTAGGTATGTACCTCGGTCATTTCAAGCAATCAGCACGAGGTATGACGCGAGATCAGGTAGAAGGAACACCTTCCTTGCGGCTCATTTTCGGATTTTTAGAATTTATCGAAAGCGCTTCAAAAGTCTTGAGCTCTGACATTTTTGACTCCGTGAGAAGGATTATACCTTTTACTGCAAAATCCTCCCTTACCTGTGTCCTATGCCCGTCCCCTTAAAGACGTTCGCTTCACCACCCGCTTTACAAGTTGTCAGGTGCATCACACTGAAGCTCATGAATCGCCGTCTCCACCGACAAGGCCAGTTATGTAATTGTGAGTTTGAAACGGTTAGCCAAACAAGCGGCTGCGAATTAGCTGATATTTTAGGTGGTCGGCTGCATTCCAATCATTGCTAGCTAATTTTCTAGACCGGCTATTTTTAGAAGCTTTAATGTTTCTCTAAAACTATCCGGAGTGACTTTTTTTGAAGCCAATGGCTATTTGCCGCCGTGTTCAAATATTACTCCTTTTGCTCTACGCTGGGCAGACTGAAAGCCAAACGGTAAAGATCAATCAATTTCATCTGAATGATAGTGTGTGAAGGAGAAGTCTGAGCCACGGATTATGTTTTCGCTTAAATTGGCTACTTTCCTACCGAATTATTCCGTATCTTAGCTATTTTATCGGTTTTCCACAAGCTTACACGAGCTGATATCCTTGGTTTTCACTAACTTTCCTCATAGAAGGGCCTCATGCTAGTAAGCCGCGCGTGTCTCCTGGTGGTGGAAAAGAATCAACTGTGGACCAAGGAAGACTTTATGCTTCCCTTAGACGCGTGCCGTTCAACGGGATAGACAGCCTGTTTTCACTGCGCCAGTTTGCACATACATTCTGTGTTCAAGAAAGCATATTTATGTATGTGCGCTTGGATGTCTTCTTATATCTTCTTTTATAAAATTTTATAGCGATAAAACAAGATCTTAAAGAGAGAAGAGCAACAGTAATGATCGAAGCTGCAGAGGCTGGGAAAATCATTCGCAAAGCCCGCCGAAGCTTCGCCAATTACAAGACCAAGACGATTGCACTGCGACGCCCAGACGGAACAATAACAGCGTCCAGAAAGGCAATGCCACAAGCTTACACGAGCTGATATCCTTGGTTTTCACTAACTTTCCTCATAGAAGGGCCTCATGCTAGTAAGCCGCGCGTGTCTCCTGGTGGTGGAAAAGAATCAACTGTGGACCAAGGAAGACTTTATGCTTCCCTTAGACGCGTGCCGTTCAACGGGATAGACAGCCTGTTTTCACTGCGCCAGTTTGCACATACATTCTGTGTTCAAGAAAGCATATTTATGTATGTGCGCTTGGATGTCTTCTTATATCTTCTTTTATAAAATTTTATAGCGATAAAACAAGATCTTAAAGAGAGAAGAGCAACAGTAATGATCGAAGCTGCAGAGGCTGGGAAAATCATTCGCAAAGCCCGCCGAAGCTTCGCCAATTACAAGACCAAGACGATTGCACTGCGACGCCCAGACGGAACAATAACAGCGTCCAGAAAGGCAATGGAGAAAATCATTCACGAATACTACTCAGATCTCTTCGATAGCCCCGTTCACCTTCCGTCATGTGAAATAAAAGAGGATGGATATGTTGTACCACCGGCTCTCCCTTCCGAAATCCGACATGCTATTGCGTCGGTGAAAAGTCGAACAGCACCAGGTCTGAACACGATAAGATCAGAACATCTGAAGAACCTTCCGCCAGTCCTCGTAAGCACACTGGCTCAGCTTTTCACACGCTACCGGTCTGGTTGCAAGGTCCCTACTCAATGGAAGACCAGCAAGACCGTTCAAGAAGGGCGACCTACACGATGTAGGCAACTATCGCCCAATCTGCTTGTTGTCCATTGTCTACAAGCTTTCCACTCGAGTAATCTTAAACAGAATTGACAGAACACTGGACGAAGGACAGCCATGTGAGCAAGCAGGGTTTCGAAAAGGGTTTAGTACGATGGACCATACTCACACGATAACAAGGCTCATTGAAGTATCGCGAAAGACTCGACACGAAGGCGAAGCCGCCACATCGAGCCGAATAACAAGCGTGGACCATCGACTCGGATCATCGGCTCTGATGAAGACGAAGACGTCGAAACGTTAGCCGGTAATTAATAAATATTTTTATCAACCTCGTGTAAGCTCATCAAAGAAAGAATACTTTTCTACGATAACTACTCAGATCTCTTCGATAGCCCCGTCTATCTTCCGTCTTATGAAATAAAAGAGGATGGATATGCTGTTCCACCGGTTCTCCCTTCCGAAATCCGACATGCCATTTCGTCGGTGAAAAATCGTACAGCACCAGGTCCGGACAGGATAAGGTCAGAACATCTGAAGAACCTTCCGCCAGTCCTCGTAAGCACACTGGCTCAGCTTTTCACACGCTACCGGTCTGGTTGCAAGGTCCCTACTCAATGGAAGACCAGCAAGACCGTTCAAGAAGGGCGACCTACACGATGTAGGCAACTATCGCCCAATCTGCTTGTTGTCCATTGTCTACAAGCTTTCCACTCGAGTAATCTTAAACAGAATTGACAGAACACTGGACGAAGGACAGCCGTGCGAGCAAGCAGGGTTTCGAAAAGGATTTAGTACGATGGACCACATTCACACGATAACAAGGCTCATTGAAGTATCGCGAAAGTACAAAAGACCGCTCTGTCTCACTTTCATCGATTTACAGAAAGCTTTTCATTCAATTGAGATAGAAGCAGTCGTGGAAGCCCTTGGTAGTCAAGGAGTCCCCACTCAGTACACAGAGATTCTTCGTGAGCTGTGCAAAAATTTCACAACCGAAATTTCACCATTCCTACAACGATATAAACGTTAACGTCAAAAGAGAAGTTAGGCAAGGCGATACAATCTTGCCAAAACTATTTACTGCCGCTCTCCAGAACGTCATGCGAACATTGGAATGGGATAATATGGGAGTGAAAATCGATGGTCGGCAGATACACCACCTTCGCTTTGCTGATGATATCGTTCTTATAACACCAGACATTAGCCAAGCGGAACGCATGCTTGCAGACTTTGATAAAGCGTGTGGAAAGATTGGTCTTCGACTAAATGTCAAAAAAACGATGTTCATGAAGAACAGATTGGTTTCGTTTACCCCATTCACGCTCAACTTAACGAATATCCCCGAATGCTCCAGTTATGTCTATCTAGGTCAGGAAATCAATATGATGAACGACTTAGCTCCAGAGCTGAGCAGAAGGAAACGAGCGGCTTGGGGACCTTTCAAGAGCGCCAAGAGAATGTAGAGTGAAGAGAACAAAGAACGCCCGACTTCGTGCCCACCTTTTCGAATCAACGCTTCTTCCTGCTCTAACGTATGCGTCAGAAACCTGGTCGCTGCATGAGCAGAATGAAAGATCATTCAGCGTTACCGAACGCGCAGTCGAAAGGCCGATGCTAGGAGTATTCCTTTTCACACAAGTAAGGGATGGGATCCGAAGCTCCCACCTACGTCAGCGATCGAAAATCAAAGATGCCGTTCTATACGCCAAATAGTTGAAGATAAGGTAGGCCGGACACGTAATGCGTATGAACGACAACCGATGGACAGGAGCCCTTAGTGACCGGATTCCTCAGGATTTCAAACGTACAGCAGGAAGACCACCGACCCCATGATCAGGGTTCTTCACGAAGATCCTATGAGAAAGATATGATGCTCGACGAGTCCCAAAAGCGAGCAAAACCCACTAGGCTACTTTCGCACGCGATAGGAAAGAAGAAAGGTTTACTGGCGCCCGCTCGAATCACTCGACGATCAACGAGACTAGTCATGATACAGGTGATCCGCAGAATGAGGAACCCAACTTTTCTTTCACTCATTCCACTGCGTTGCATTCATAATCAAAAATAGTCTTCCAATTTACATAAAGCTTTGACAACCAGTTGAGCATGCTCTATTTAGCGTCGTCAGAAATAGCACACGTTCGTGGATTGAAAGCACTTCCTTCCAGAAGTGTCTGACACCGAGTCACCAATCATGGAGGCTTGGTTAGATCGTTGCATGGTCAAGCCACCTCTACTCATTGCGTTTTCCTCCCTCATTACCATCTATGCAGTTTTACATATTTCTGCAGATGCAGTTTTTATTTGTTTAACACCGCCAAAACTGCAAGTCGATGCTTAATCTGGAATCAAAAATCAAGGCGCCGTTCTGAACACCAAAGAAGTTGAACGTCGAAGATAAGGTGGGCCGGACAAGTAATGCGTATGAATGATAACCGATGGACAAGAGCTGTTAGTGACTGAATTCCTCGGGATGTCAAACGTAGAGCAGGAAGACCACCAACCCGATGGTCAGAGTTCTTCACGAAGAGCCTAGAAGAAAGATATGTTGCTCGACGAGTCCCTAAAGCGAGGAGAACACACTGGGCTACTCTTGCCCGCGATAGGGAAAAATGGAGGATTTACTGGCGCTCGCTCGAGTCACTCGACGATCAACGGGACTACAGGTGATACAGGTAACAGGTGCTTGGATGTGTTCTCACTTGAGCAAATTGTATTCCGTAAGTCAGTGTGGTCAAACGGCTTCAATCAAATGACTGGGAAGTGTTTTGTAAGACGATTATGAGTCTTTTCCAACAAATAAACTCAATGTCCACTCTGGAAGAGACTGGCGAGCCACGAGTGAGTATACCTAGCCCCCACGTTCGTATCTTAGTAGACTATGCTGCCTGGGTATCGAGAAGTTGATCAGTGTAAAATAAATGGGCCTCATTCTCCAACAACAAAGAGCCTTCGATTCGATAACGTTGGGTAAGAGGAGTACGGAGAGACTGCTAAAATTTCAGGGCCATTCTAAGCTACCTAAATCGTAAAGGATTAAGGCGATGATCTGTACATACAATGTACGCACACTTGCATTTGAATCCTCAATAGAAGACTTGTCCATGCAAGCAAGAGGGTAAAGTGTAACGCCATCGGAATGGCTGAGAAGACGTCGCACGTTCACCGCCATCAATGACACCGAAGAACAGGTGTTCGGAATGGGCAACAATATTGGATTCATCAGCGTCGGGAATCTCACAAACACGAGTTTGGCCACTAATATCGAATTTATCCCAGCAACAAACGGCCCCAATAGGCCTTTTATGGTTCGATACACGAGGACTAACTAGTATTAGCTTTGACAACTACTTCGTCCACACACCGGCGTCAAGCTATGACGAAGGCGAAATCGAAGGGTTTAAACGAACTTGGAAAAGGCCTACAGAGAAAACCATACATTTTTCAAAGTCATAAATGGAGATTTTAGCGCTGAGAGTGGACCCAAAAGTCATCGAAGGAGGGACACATTGGCACTCACGGAATAGAAAGGAACGAGCAGGAACGATCGGCTCTCTGAGTTTATTGCCGATACCGTGATCCGTCACTGTGACTCAGAATTACAGAAGCCCCACTCTTAACACTGGACATGGAAGTCTACCACAGATAGCAACACAAGGAAATAGACCACCTCACAGTAAAAAGAAGGTTTTGCCGAATTGATTTCGCTGCTGTCTCAAATTTCTGCACGGTATCAGTCCATCACATTCATCGCGCAGTGAGTCATTTCTAGCGAGCAAAAGAAAAAGCTGATAAGTTAAAAAAAGAAGTTCTAAAACAAGCACAAACAGAGCTTTATTATAATTAGTAGTCGGCTTAGGGAAGAAGCCGTTATTGGTATCATAGACAAGGAATGCGACCCTATTCAACACATTCACGTTAACATGTGAGGGCTGAGAGTTCTGAAGTCACAACGTCACAGAGTCATCCTTCTCCAGAAACACTCGAGCTAACACTCAAATGTGAAATTGCAAAAGCTGCAGTTAACAGTCAACTCACGTCCGAACTTGTAAAATAATGCAGAAAGGCGATAAAGGATGATCTAAAGGGAAGAACAGCAGCAGTTGTGATCGAAGCTGCATAGGCACGGAAATGCATTGGAAAGGCTAATCAAGGCGTCTCCAACTACAAAACCAAGATGGTTGCACGATGAGGCTCAAACAAACACCTACAGTTAAAAAAACAGGAAAAAAAATCATTCACGAATACTACTAAGACCTCTTTATTAGTGATGTCCTCCTGCACTCACAAGAAGTGATGGAAAATGCAAAAATGCATGTGTCCTCCCACCGGTTTTCCCGTTTGAATTCCGAAATTTCATTTGTCAACAATGGCGTTTTCGAGTTGGGTAACCACTTCCTAATCTAGTAGTTGTTTCTTCCTAGTAAACTCTTCACTCGAGTCGTCTCAGACAGGAATGAAAGAACACTGGGTGAAGGACAGCCATGTGAGCAAGCACGGTCTGGATCGAAAGCATTGAGTACGATGGACTTCATCCACACGATAACAAGACACACTGCAGCATCACGAGTGTACATGACACCGCTCTGCCTCGCCTTCATGTCTTTAAAGAAAGGTTTTGAAGCAGGGGTGAGGAGGTGGTGAAAGGCATGGAAACACTGGATGGGCATGGTGTCCCTATTAAGTACACAGAGATTCTTCATAGGCTATATAAAGATTTCCCAAATAATTGTCACCAATGTACAAATATATTAACATCGCCTTCAAAAGAGGAGTTAGGCAAGGCGATGCTCTCTCACCAAAATTGTTTACCACTACTTTGGAGAAAGAGAACCTTAAACGAACATTGGAATGAGATAACATGGAGGAGAAAATCGATACTAGGCAATTACACTACCTTCAATGTTAACTTTTTATTTACTGCATATTGCAATTTTTCACAGCAGAGTAATATGTGTGATACAATTACAAAGATGCTAAGATATTTGCAAAACTACGGATCGCAGGTGTCAACGGCTCGGAACTAACGCGCTATTACCCTTTCAGGGGCTAAAGCGTTACCCACCACACCATTCAGGTCCTTTGTTTCGCTTGTCTCTCAGCTAGTTCTATCGATCAGTGTCATCAGCAGTCACCGGGTCAAAGAGATCGTGGTTGTATCACACACATTACCCTGCTATAAAAAATTGTATTATAAAGTAAATCAAAAGTTAACATTGTGATTTCCACTACAACCTTAACTTTACTGGCTTCATTGTCAATTTAGGCTCCCTAGATCAGTTAAGTTAACGGGTGATTATTGGTGGCATTGAACGATAGAACTAGATGAAAGAAAGGCGAAATGAAGGACACGTATGGTGTGGTGGTGAACTCTTCGGCCCATAATCTTTCTTCGTTTTGCCGAAGAGATCGTTCTTATAAGACCGCGTGTTTAGCCATGCGGGACGAATGCTTGCCGACTTTAATAAAGCCTCTGGAAAGATTGGCTTTCGACTAAATCTCACCAAAACGATATTCCTGATGAACAGATTACCCTTAGATGCTCTCCAGACCTCTTTTTAACTCCTGCTCAACCCTATAGCCTAGTCGTTCGTTATCATCTTATCATCTATCATCTTATCATCATTTTCCTTTTAGATAGATGCAGATGGACCACTAGTTGTTATTGAGCGTGAATGGAGCATTCGAAACAAATCCGTTGTCTATGGAAATCCCTCTCGCGAGATTTAGTCGGAGACCAATCCTTCCACAACCGATGTCAAGGTTGTCTAGCAATCGTTCGAATTTTCTAATTATTGACGATATAACGACAACATCATTAGCAAAGCGAAGGTGGTGTAAATGCCGACCACCGACTTTCATGGATTTGTTTTCTCACTTTAATCTTGACATGACGTTCTTGAGGGTAACAGAAAAAAATTTTGAGTAGGAAATATCGCAGCGTAAAAAGATTTACGCCGATGTTAATATCGTTAAAGATGGGGTATATTAGTTGGAAAATTCCATACAACTTACAAAGAATCTGTGTGTATTGAATATGGCTGCCATACCCGTCGTGGGCTTCAATGATTTCCTCTATCCAGCTTGATTCAAAAGCATTCTTTAAATCGGTAAAAGCGGGACATAGCGGTCTCTTGTAGTCTCGTAGTACTGCAATGAGTCCTGTTTTGTGTGGATGTGGTCAATCTTACTAAACTCTTCTTGGAATACTACGTGCTCATTTGGCTGTTCTTATTTCAGTGTTCTATCAATCCTGATTAGGATCATGCGAGTGAAGTGTTTGTAAACGACAAACAAGAACAAGATTGGGCGAAGGCTGCTGAAATCATAGAATTCACCTCTTTAACAATAACGGCAGATTTCAGAAGGGAGAACCGGTGGGACAGCATGTCTATTTTCCTATATCGTGTAAGTGCAGAAATACGGGGCTATTGAGAATATCCATGAACTAATCATTAATGATTTCCTTTGTTGGGTTTCTGGAAACTGCAGCCGTTCCTTTGCGTGTCGCCAAACATTCGTCTTGCTATTGTAACTGGAGAAGTTTTTTTTTTGCACTTTGCAAATGCTTTTTCTTGTCTCTTCATCTTAGACCATAACTGCTGACCGTGGTGGCATGTTACCTCCAATGTTTCTGGAGAAAGGCGACTGTGTGACGCTGTGACTTCAGAACTCTCAGTCGTCACATGTTAACGTGAATGTGTTGAAGAGGATAGCACTCTTCGTCTATGGTGTCAATAACGGCATCTTCCTAAAATTCGACTACTGATCTTAATAAATCCCAGTTTATGCTAGCTTTCGGACATAATTTTTTGAACTTAGAGCTTCTTTCTTTGCTCACTAGAAATGGACTACTGTGCGAAGAATGTGATGAGCTAAGAAGGTGCACCATTATGAGGCACCTGCGGCATCAATTAGGCAAAGCCATTTATTCATCTGTATCACCTGTAGGCCCGTTGATTCCATCTTTCCCTATCGCGTGGAAGAGTAGCCCAGTCGCGCCTACTCGCTCTAGGAACTCGTCGAGCATCATATCTTTCTTCTAGGCTCTTCGTGAAAAACTCAAAGTAAAAACTTTGTGAATACATCGTGCCGGTGGTCTTCTTGCAGTACGTTTGATATCCAGAGGAATCCAGTCAGTAACGGTTCATGTCCATCGGTTGTCGTTAATACGCATTACGTGTCCGGCCAACCATATCTTCCACTGTTTGGCTTCCAGAGCGGTATCTTTGATTTTTTATCGTTGACGCAGGTCGGAGCTTCGGATCCCATCTCTTATTTGTGTGAAACGGGATAGTCCTAGCATCGTTCTTTCGACTGCGTGTTCGATAACGTTGACTGATCTTTCATCCTGCTTACGCAGAGATCAGGTTCCTGATGCAAAGGTTAAGGCAGGAAGTACCGTTGAGTCGAAAAGGTGGGCACAAACTCTGCTGCTCTTTGCCCTCTTCGCTACATACTCGATGCTCTTGAAAGCTCTCCAAACCGCTCGTATCCTTCTGCTCATCTCTAAAACTTAGTCATTTATCATATTGATTTTCCGACCTAGATAGACATAACTGGAGCACTAGGAGATATTCGTACCGTTAAGCTTGAATGGGGCATACGACACCAACCCGTTTTTCATAAACATCGTTTTTGTGAGATTTATTCGATGGCCGATCTTTCCACAGGCTTCGTCAAAGTCGGCAGACATACATTCTGCCTGTTTGTTAATGATTGGCGTTATAAGGACGATGTCATCAGCAAAGCGTAGATAATGTAATTGAAGACCATCGATTTTCGCTCCCATGTTATCTCATTCCAATGTTCGCATGATGTTCTGGAGGGTAGTGGTTAATAATTTTGGCGCGATAGTGTCGCTTTGCCTAACTTCTCTTCTAACGTCAATATTAATATCGTTATAGAATGGTGATATCTTGGTTGTAAAATTTTTGAACAGCTCACGAAGAATCTTTACGTGCTGAGTAGGGATCCCTTGACTGTCATGGACATCTATGACTGCTTCTATTTCAGTTGAATCAAAGATCTTCTGTAAATCGGTGAAAGTGAGACAGAGCGGCCTTTTGTACTCTCGAGATACTTCAATGATCCTTGTTATCGTGTGAATGTGGTCCATCGTACTAAATCCTTTCAAAACTCTGCTTGCTCACATGGCTGTTCTTCGTCCAGTGTTTTGTCAATCCTGTTTAAGATTGCTCGAGTGGAAAGTTTGTAGACGACAGACAGCAAGCAGATTGGGCGATAGTTGCCTATATCGTGTAGGTCGCCCTTCTTGAACAACAGCACGGTTTTGCTGGTCTTCCACTGAGTAGGGACCTTACAACCAGACCGGTAGCGTGTGAAGAGCCGAGCTAGTGTGTTTACGAGGACTGGCGGAAGGTTCTTCAGATGTTCTGGTTTTATCCTGTCCTGATCTGGTGCTGTTCGATTTTTCACCGACGCAATAGCATGTCGGATTTCGGAAGGGAGAGCCGGTGGTACAACATATCCACCCTCCTTTATTTCATATGACGGGAGGTGGACGTGGCTATGGAAGAGATCTGAGTAGTATTCACGAATGATTTTCTTCATTGCCTTTCTGGACGCTGTTATTGCTCCGTCTGGGCGTCGGAGTGTAATCATCTTGGTCTTGTAATTGGCGAAGCTTCGGCGGGCTTTGTGAATGCTTTTCCCAGCCTCTACAGCTTCGGCCACTACTGCTGCTCTTCTCTCTTTAAGATCTCCTTATCGCCTGACTGCATTGTTTCGCCTGTTCGGACGTTAGTACGCGGTTGCCTGCAGCTCGTGCGATTTCACGCTTGTGTATCAACTCGAGTGCTTCTGGAGACAGACGTCTCTTGGTGACTTTTAAACTCTCAGCTTTCATTGCGGCAACGTGAAGATGTTGAACCTTCTATTAGACCCTACTATTAGATTTACTTAAATGCAGAAGGTAATTGTCGAATCTGAGCAGTAGATGCTGGGATCAGTTCCCTGGATTCACCGTTCTCTTTGAATCTCAACCTGCAGCCTAGTGGCGCGCCATGTAGCCTCGCTATTACCGGTTTTGGATCCCTCGTTGAAGGAGATACCTGAATGGAACTCATTTAGATTAGAGAATTAATCAAAGATAAGGTGTTAAGCAACGTGTGATAGAGAGGAAATCGTCTTTCCGATTGATTTTTGAATTTTTATAATTTTCCACTTTCTTGATAAACGAACGTGTGCTTGCTACCACAGCATTTATTCATTCAGAATAGCTGGCGCTTCGAAGGCTTCGCTATCTTCTGAGCAGGAAGAGGTCAAACTGGCAAGTAGTCTACCCAATGAAATACTTTCATTAGCTCAGTAGGCAAAAACTGGCATAAAAATTTTATTCGCACAATAAACGGCTTCTTTCAAATGTTCACCGTTTTGTTATTTGTAAGCCCTCTAGTTAATTAGTGGAGACCAGCCGCACAGAGTTGCACAGAGTCGCACAGAAAGGTCAAGCAAGTACATGAGCTAGGAGTGTGCCTGGCTCAGGACCAAGAGCCAGCCTGAGATAGGACGCTAAGCCACGCATGATTACGAGACACTTCTCCTTGCAGTTCATTTTCGGACTTTTGGAATTAATCAAAAGCGCTCCAAGAGTTTTACGCACTGATGTTTCGATTACTATACAAGGATTATGACTTTTACTGCAAAATCTTCTCCGTTATATCTTTGCCTGATGCGCGCATAGTGGAGTATTCGGTTTCGTTTAAATTTCCCAACTTCCTTTATACGAACGTATATTGGTCTACTCGCCTAGCCAATATATTCGTCCCAGCCCGCTTTACAAGGGATCAGGTTAACCGCATCCGAACTTATGAAATCACTATCACTATCGTTAAGGCATATCGTGCAATTTTGATTTGTACATAGACGGTCATACAAGAGGTTGCGAACTAACGGACGTCTTAGAGTGTTCGGTGGTATTTTAATTACGGTTACCGGATTCTCTAGACCAGCCTTTCTCAAGCAGCCTTTCATAGCTACACCTTTTTGCTTGATATAAAGGGCAGGTAAGCTGAATCTGATTCGCGCTAAAATTCACTATTGCTGCTGTGGTTTTAAGAAGTTTAATTAGGTTTAATTGATTTCGGTGGAATACGACAGTTTCGGAAAACACCAAAAGTCACTGAACAGCATTTAGTGTAAAAAGTGGAACGTTGAAGTGAAGTAATTAAATATCTTTTCGATTCTACTCTCAATGAGATAAGAAAAAAAAACAGAACAACGAAACGACACGCATGGCAACGTAAGAAAAACAAAGAAAGAAGTGCTGGAATTCCCACTGAGATTTTATAAACTTATGTCTCCTCACGATACATAGCTCATAGTCGCGACAGCATAGGACGGAGAAAGCAAAACTTTCGCAAATAGGTGTAATTCGCTATAGTTTTCCTTATCTGTCCAACAATATATTGAAAGATTTTGTAAAATCCTTGCTTACCATCTCGTCAGGGCACAAAAATACAACCAACGAAAATTCTTTGTGGATGATAGAGACTAGGTGGCGTCGCACTCGATTTGGGAGATATAGCAATCAGTAGGATATTTACTTGCACTATATACACACATATATATATATATGTATATCAGCTTGCATACATTTATTTTCGAAAACTGGACTTCATCCTACCTCAGCGTAAATTGCTGTTGTATTTTTCCATAGATGAGCTTACACGAGATCGGAGGCCGCATCTTATGTGCTATATGTATAATAAAGTTTAATTTATGTCCCATGTATTTACGCTTATGCCTATTTAATTTTAGTGTTATTTTGGAAACAAGTCCAAATTTGGAAGGCTTCAATAGATTTACAACTTCAGCGTCAACTAAGAGTAATTTAAGCTTGTTTTCCTGAAGATGTTGTTTTGAGAAACAATAGTTTTCTACCCCATACAGAAAGCATTTGGTTTCTCGTAAACGCAATGTTTAAGAATTCAATAAATTTCATTTTATTTGATGTTGTTAAAATCCAAAAACTGAATTGTTCTCTACTACGCGTGCATTAGAAACTGTGTAAATCACTGCGGATGCGGTGGGCGACCTGTAAATCGGCCGATTTGATCGTCGCATTTGTGTAACTGCAAGACCACAGGAGCCATCGATATGTGGCATGCAGGAACTGCTCTTCAGTTGTTGATTCATCTAAATCTGACTTCTATTGCTTCAAACTGGTTTCGGTTCTCTCTAATTCAACTGCCGTGCTCCTGCATATCCTGTTGCCAACCGTTCTTGGTTTTTTTTGTGATTGCTCACTTCCTTGCGTATCAATTAATCTTTTGCGTATTTCCATCCCGTCGTTAGCTTATTATATATACATATATATATATATAAATATATATATAGATGAAGAGCTTTAATTAGCGGAGTTTAAGGCTGTGCAACAAAGCAGCACAAGTTCTGGGGAGTAAGCAGCCTGTTTTCTTCATCTCACCGCTCTTATCGAATAATAGGCTAGCCGTTCAAAACAACTACAGATTTCTACAGATACTTGCCACTGGGCACAGCTCCGCAACACGAAAAGCCTGCGAGAGTAAAAGACGTAGTGGCTATCGAGATACCTATGTGCAGCAAGTGATCCGACCCACAGAGCAAAGAGTTCGTCATAAAATGGCACTACCAGTAGTGCCATGAGTGAGAGAAACACTGTCCCCACTGGTAAGATGAAGCACATTTCTAGTTCTAACGTACTAAATCGTTATCATCTTGCATATATTGATATTGATAGGAATTCCCGCGGAACTGCACCATTGTTATATTTGTATCAGTTATTTCGTTGATCGCCGAATGACTCAAGCGGGCTCCAGTAAACCTTTCAATCCCTCATGCTGCATGCGAGAGCAGCCCAACGGGTTCTGCCAGCTCTTCCGACTTGCTCTGCTTCATATATTTTTTACGGTTTTTGCGAGAAGCTTTTACCATCAGGCCGGTTATCTTATCTTCAAGCTCCACGTTTGACATCTTGAGGAACCTGGTCATTAACGGCTTTTGTCCATCAGTTGTCTTTCATATGCATTATGTGTCTGGCCTATCTGATTTTCAGCATTGGTCTTATCATCCACTCTCTCACTTGTGTGATACGAGACACTCCCTAAATCGCCCTTTCAACTGCGTGTTTTATTACGCTGAGTGATCCTTCATTCTGCCTACGCAGTGACCACGTGTTTGACACATCCGTTAAGCCAACAGAGTGCGGTGTTCTTCGTTCTGCCCATCAAATTCTCGTTGCTTTTGAAAGACCACAAGCCGCGTGCTTCTCGCGGCTCAACTCTGGAACTCAATCGTTTATCATTTTGAGTTCACGCTCTCGAAGTCAATCCGTCGCTTTTGTGAAATTTAGTCAAAGATTGACCTTTAAACAAGCGTTATCAAAATCGGCTAGCTTCATTTTGCCTGGGTAATGCCTGGTGTAATAAGAACGATGTCATCACCAAAGCGAAGACGGTGTAATTGCTGACCGTTGATTTGCACTTCCATGTTGTTCCGCCCCGTTGTTCGCCTGAAAGGGTGGAAAAAAATAATACTGACGACATTGTGTCGCCTTGCCTAACCCCTTGTTTGACGTCGATGTTAATAACGTCATAGAATGGTGGGTGGCATTTGGTAGTGAAATTCTTGTATAGGTAACAAAGAACCTTCATGTACTGAGTACGGGTACCCATGCTGCCCAAAGCTTCGATCACTGCTTATATATAAAAAATGTCAAATGCTTTTCTTAAATCGATGACTGCAAGACTTGAACGGTCTTTTTCGTCATGACAAACTCAGAGAGCCTCCAACTCTGCTTGTCAATTCTAGTAGATGGGTGATTCACTTCAGAAATTCTTTTGCGTTCAATCTTAACATTAAATCATCTCCAATAATGGCGTTAAAAATGAAAGGTCTTCTCTATAGCTTTTTCAAGCCTGTATAAAAGTCTTCGAGTTCATCTTCGTCGTAACTTGTTGCAGGTGTTAGTGAGCATTGCAGACACAGATCGGCACACTGGCACTACGCGATTTAGCAAGTTCAAGATGGTTCTGAGATTTCAGTAGCCTCTCGGTACTGGTTCTACCCAATGGTATTGTCTCTAAAACTTTTTCAGGGTCAATGGGATAAAAAATGCTTATTTCACTGTGTTTAGTATTTAGTGCCTACTTAAAGTTTGCTCTGCTCTGAACAAAGGTGTGGACATGCTCACAAGTAGCTTTGAGTCTCTCCACGAGTTGATAAGGAGTTCATTTGTTGGAGGTAATTCCTAACCTCCTCCGTTTACTTTCCTTTCACTTGTTTGCTGGCTTTCGAGGCTTTTGGTACTTGATCTTTAAAATACGATCCACATAAGCATGGATACGCAAATGCATGTGTGTATCCTCGTAAACACCGAAGGTTTGTGTCAAATCTACGAGAAGTCGGGAGTGCATCCTCTTGACCACATGTCTCTCACAGAATCATAAGGTCGCTTTTGGTTTGCGATTTACCCCATAGCCGCTCTTTGTTGACGCACCACTTCGCCTCGCGATTAGTTGACATGAGATACCTATATGAGGGAGATGCGTAGTTGCGCCTCATCTTCATAAAATAAGATCCTTATTTTGCTTTGGTAACGAACTGTAGGATACCCAAGCATAATAAATTCGAAAACAAAAATGGAGCGATTTCTTTCTCTGACTATGGATAGGTATGGAAAGGCTGCTTTGTCTCTCGAAGACCTTGTAGGGAACCTAAACCTAGAAAAAGTGTTGCAATTAAATTTCTATTTACAAAGCACCTCTGTAAGTATCTGAATCCTCCAATGAAAGGTCGATGGTGTTATGGAAAGCAGTAACATCACACGACATAAAGCAAGGAAAAGCCTTCCACTGAGCGACATGACACTGGAGAAGAACTGGCTCCTAAAACGTGCGGTATTTAAGGAGTTGGTGGAATTGAGGTCGTAGTCAACACGAAGTCCTCCATGAAGAAGGATTTCACTAACCAAATTTGAGGCGAAATTGAAGCTAAAGTTTGAAATGGTCCTTCCTGCTCAAGTGAGTCAGCAAAATTCGAGGAGGGTTTTGCTGCATGGACCAGATCTAAACCGTATGACGGGCCATGGAATTCCGTCTAAGTACTGCATGCCCCTTGTCCTAACCTTTATCGACTACGAGAAAGCGTTTGACACTGTCCAAACTAATACATTCCTATTAGGGCTCGTCAACCAAGAAGTTCACCTATTCAATATACGAACATCAGCCTATTGTTATCGAATCTACTGCAGAAAAATGCAGTTTTTCCTTCGACCTCTTACAGTTCTGTTAAAATGGCTTTGAATAAACGACACAATAGAGGGAAAGCTGCTCACTGCCTCACTGCTGCCTGTAACAAAGTCATCATATTTGGAGAAGGACAAGATACCTACTGGTGGAAAATCCCAATCAAATGTTCGTTTATCATAATAAATTGTCGTCTTATCAAGAAATATCAGCGAAACAAAGGCGATGATCAATGTGCTCAACGGAGCGGTAAAAGAGCCCACATTACGAATAAATCGAAAGTAGACCAACTTTATGGCAAACCAGTGTTGAGAAGGCGAACAAAGGGCACTGTGTGGGTTCTCTGACTAAAGGAGACCACCTCGCACGCGTACTTTGGACGTACAATGAGCATGGAGAACAGCATGAAGGGACTAGAAAATGATAAAAAAGAAGCATGGACCAATTCGTTTTTCTCAAATAATCTGCTGAGCAATTAATGAAACCAAAACTCCTTGCTCACCTTTCCGATTCAGCAATTCTTCTAGGGCTCTATTATGCCGCAGAAAAGTAAGCTGATCATTCGACCACTTCGACAAATCTGCAAGCCTTCAGCGGAAGACATGAATGATCTCTTCTAAAATTTAACTAATGTTCACAACGTCTAGCCGGGACGTGAAGCTCAAATCTTTAAAACCTATCCCATCTTCGAGAACTAAGAGAATATACATCAGTATCAAAACGCAGATTGGCTGTTCACACAATAAGAAGAATATGAGAATACAGGTGGATGGAAAGAGCAATGAAGTGGTCTCTAAAAGAACAAAGCGTTTTTCTTAGAGGACGACCTAAGCGATGGGCGGGCGTACTCGTGGCTAACGGCAATCATCTGCACTCGCAGATGGCAATGATTTCAAGATTACGTTCTTGTCCTCACGGTCATCACGATATTCGAAGCAGACTTTCGCCCTGGACGACGATTACGCAAGAGAGAAGAGCATGGATATTATGCTATGGTTCGCACCACCAGTGAAGACCCCCACCCTACTAAGTTTGAAACGATATTAAACTGAGTCATCAATACCACAACATTGAGACAGCAACAAAGAAGTCGAAATATGTTACGAAGACTTTAAAAAAATCTATAAAGAAAGTTAAACGTCTTAAAAGGTCTTAGAAAGCGATTTTGCCGCCAAGATTAGACCCTTAATAATATTACATAAAGATGCACTGCAGTGGAGCAGAATGAGCAGGTAGCGTGGCTGTCTGAGTTCATCGCAGTAATCAAGAACATATGTGGTAACTTGGAGTTCCAGCAGTAATGTTATTGACGCCGGACATTAGATTCTATCAGTGGGGAGCAGTACAACGGAGCTTCCTGCATCATAATAGATAGAAAATTTTGGTTAGCCAGTGTCACAAAATTCGGGCAGCCAAACTTATAAACCAGATATAAGATACGACTAATTCACATTCCTAATACGCCTTCTGAAGCAATCAGTTAACATCAGTGAGTAATGCGACTAACTCATCCTATAAATTGGCTGTTGTACTGAATACTATCGGCTTTGCGGAAGACGAAGACGTCGGAACGTTAGCCGATTAAATAATGTTAACAGCTTCGAAACCCATTTTCCTTGAACCTCGGTGTGCTTAATCAATATGTATTTTTTTCTTGATGAGCTTACACGAGGTTGATAATAAATATTATTATCAACCTCGTGTAAGCTCATCAAGAAAAAAATACATATTGTTAACAGCCTCGTGTTACCTTATCAATGAAACAAAGTATATTAATCATTTATACCGAGCTTGATTGAAAGCCGGTGTACAATGAGGGTGTAGTGAGTCTTAAAAGCAGACTATGATAGCGGTCATCAGAGGTCTGTTTGTGGAACCTTTTATGCTACATTCGTCGCTGTATTTTTGATGCTGTTGCAAGCTTACGTCGAGCATTGAGTGAAATTATTACCGTCTTAGGGAAATTTTCACAGCATTGCGTAATGCAAGCGGTAATAGCCTTAGGAAATAGGTTATCGGTTCATTTAAGGCAGAAGCCGCTATTGAAACTCTTGACTATTAGAGCGCTCCTACCCAGAACATGAATACCACGAGAACGCTTCACGCTTCTACAGCCAATTTAGAATTAACTATTGAAAACACTAAACGGATGCGGAATTAGGTAACAGAGGGTGAAAATCAATGAGAAAGAAATATACCATCTTTACTTTGCTGAGCAATAACGTTTCTCTTTCAACATCGCCCATTTGTTAACTGGAACGAACGCTAGCTGATTTCGCCAGCACTTGTGAAAAGAAAAAAAACTAGTTTGCAACCGCCTGTATGACCGTTCATGTACAACACAAAATTGTATAATTTGCTCCAACGGTAGAGACGGTGATTGCATGAGTTCGGGTACAGTTTGTCTGATCTCTTGTGAAGCGTGCGGAGACGACTACATTGGCAACAAAGGCAGACCACTCTGTGTCCGTTTAAAGGAACACCTAGAGAGTAAACTTAAATTTAGATCAAGTACCCCACTGGGCACGCATAGGACACAAAGACATAACGTGGAAGATTTTGGCGTAGAAGTGAGGATCCTCACACAGGAGTCGAAAATACAAGCGCGTAAAATTCTTGAAGCATTCTGGAATAATTCCAGAAATCCGAAAATGAACCACAGGGAGGAATGCCTCATTATCACGCGTGATATCGGGCAGTATTTAAGACTGCTGTTTTGATGTGAGAGGCACATTACGCTTCCATGTAAACTCTTCGTGATTGGTCTCCACGTGACATATTCAGTAGAAGACTTTTAGAAAGCGGTTAATATGCCATGAAGCCATTCTGTGTTCAATTTGATTGAAATCTTGGTTTAGCACTTCCTCTGTTTAGTTATGGAGGTGTACGGCCGAATAGATTGCAGTCAACTTGACCTTTCCAGGCTCTGAGGAAGGGGTCCGCTGAAACGTCTGCTTTTGAGTAAATAAAGAATAAAATAACACCTCGTGTTTGCTCAACAAGAATATAAAGAATTACTTGATCAATGCCGAGGTTAATAGAAAGTCGGTCGTGGAAATTATTCCGAGACATACCTGCACGATACTTCCGATTTGTAAAAGAAGTACTGTCGCTAAGACAAAAGATCGTCTTAGCTCGGCAGTCAATACACTTTCTCCTCCGCTGTCTGAAACATCGAGTCGTCCCGAACCTCATCAAACGAAGACGACTATACAAAATATGCGGTCTACCAGAGGATAGCCACCGAGTACTGGACATCGGAATGCGAGTACTACGCACCTGTCTACGAAGCAAACAAAATCGATTGTTCGCCAAGTGGAAGAAGTGCGAGACGAAAGAAAATCATTGTGCTCAGTATTTGGAAAGCCGCCTCTGTATCATAATAGTGGGTGGATCAATGTTGATTTGCAACTCTATCAGGCTTAATGCTAAACTTTGCGGAGAAAATTCGAAGACCTTTTGAGTAAATCACATAACACGGGTGCTTCGAGAAGGTATAAAAACACTGCTAACGAAGGTGAAATGAATCAGAGTAGGATAAATAATGTGCTAGGAAACTCAAAGTTAACCGTGTTAGGAGGCATGGCTCTCCCTGGTGGGGCACGCTGGCTATTAGAACTGGGCCCAAGTTTACCTCCCCATCTGTACCCATTTCCAAGACAAGCTTGCGTGGGGTTGCATGTTGCTTGTATGAGCTTCAAGATAAACTCCGCATAAAGGTTAGGCACGAGGCGTGAAATAGCGAACAGCAGGAAGTAGGGGAATTACCACCACCACCATTTCTTCAACCGTTCTTTAGACAACAAGACCCTAACAGTGAAGTCGATGTCAAGATTCGGACATTTACGAACGAAACTTTGAATACCATCTGAGAAGGAATTTAAAAGTCAATAACGAAAGTTGAACCACGAATGGGTCAAAATGGCAATTGCTGCTAGTTTAAAGCCTTCAGTTCTCTTCCAGCTTAAATAAAGAATAAAATAACACCTCGTGTTTGCTCAAGAAGAATATAAAGAATTACTTGGGAAAAGATTGGTTTTAAACTACATTTCAGGAAAACGTTGCTTGTGAGGAATGGATTTGTTTCGATGCTAAATTTACTTATACTAATACTTATACTTACAGCATAAATATCCCAAAATTCTCCATCTGCGTGTATCTGACTCTTATAGTTAACATGGTGAAGAACTCCATAGTTGAGCGCTATTTGTTACAGAATTTTCTTTTTTTTTCGTTCTTACTCTCTTAGAGGGCATGCAGTAACTTCAAGCTACGTAGGCGAAATGAATAGTCACTCAATGCCCTTAAACGCGCGAAGATTCTAGAATAAAACGAGCAGAACCCACCCGGACATACATGCGGACGATAAAGACGGATTGATTAGCACCGGCAGAAATTACTGGTTGGTCAGTTACTACACGAGTGATGTAAGCGATGGTACTGGTAAACTTAGATAAGTAAAGAAATGCGACCCATCGAATGAATTCAAATAATTCTATTTATGTCATCGTTTTTCATAAACATTGAGACGTTTATCTGCTTGCTATGCATTCTACGGAACACTGCGTCTAAATAAATGTGCTCAAGATCTCCTAGACAAGGGAGTTCGTGAGCATGAGCTTAGGGTGAAGTGAAAGAGCTTCACCATAAACTTCTAATGAACAAAGTTATCTGGTTCGTAGGCCTACTTACGTGGATAGTTGTTTTCTAAGAAATGCGCTCATACACAGCGCTGATCGACTCGTCCACACGAACATTTGCTTCGCCAACTGGTCGATTCTTTGAGAGATGAGAGATCGAAATATGTTCTAATTTCTTCTCTTCGCATTTCTTTAGCTCGTTATCTTTTTTGGGAGAAAACACGTGGTTTTCGCTGGACATTGAATTTAGTCGATCAATAACTCTGGGCATCACTGTTATGCACTGAAAAAAGTCATCCTGAAGAAAGTTAGGAAAAGTTGCAGTATTGTATTAACTTTAGTCAATCTAATAATCAGCCGTGGAATACCAAATATTTTTCCACAAAATCCTAAGGAAAAGTTTATTTCGCCTTCTATGAGCAATGACTACGATGACTGAGCGAATACACCTACAACGATGCTGAGAAATGGGCAAAGCTGGGAACTCTAAACGTGCATCGAACACGCTATTACCCTTTCCGGAGCTCGTAGTACCGTTAGGATAAAAAAAACAAGCTGAGGGAATGGTATAGCAAAGGTTTTACGTTGCAGTGGGTAACACGTGAGTCACCGGAAATAGTAATCGAGAGCTCGAAGGTCACCTGAGGCTTCCCGGTATTGCTCAAATCTCAGGTGGCATCATCGTTGTTGTATCCCTCGGCATGAAAAAATAATAAGTAATCAATACAAGTTGGACGATGTGATTCGGCGAATATTTTATAGCCATGAGTTAACTCTTGAATAACGGAACACTTAACGTTGTTCCGAAAATCACAGATTTCAAACACAGTGCTATGTGGAGGCATGCTGTTAGTAGTGCGGCATCTAGTAGTAGTAGGTCAGTATAGCCAGCTTTGCATCAACATTCAAGCAAGGTTCCTCCTTTAATTGTTGAAGCACAGATTGAAGATGCTTCTCTTCCCAAAGAAGCTAGAAATCTAAGTCAACGTTCTCATATAAAAGGTCACTTTTTCAGTTCACTCCTCCTTTCCCATAACAGCACACAAACTTGCCATCAAAAAAAAAAAAAATCACGTTCCCTCACATGAAAGCTTGTTGAAAGTAGGTATAATATCTTAACGTCTTAATAGCAAAACTTGTAAAGCATCTTTGGAACCCATAAACAAGCTTAGAAAAATGGAATTTGCATTTATTGAAGTGAAAAAGTTGCGTTAATTACGGGGTACATAGCAGGGAGTTTTCACTTATTTGAAACATAAAGGTAAAAGCGTTATTAGTGTTAAAGTGTTAAGAAAAACTATTTGGACTTGTAATCACTTGTAAAACGATAAAGAGGGCAAGGCTTTGGGTTTTGATTGATCACTGAGGAAGAGACCATGATTTTGACTTCATTAAGCATTGCTGGAGGTGATTGAGTGCATATCTGGTCTTTACAATGACTCTCGGTGGCCAACCGATGTATTGAGCTAATTCTTCGATCCTTCCAAATAAGTCTGGTACCAATTTGTTGACCCTGGATTGATTGAAGGCTTAGTGTGTCTGATGGTCTTTTCAGACTATATTAATCATTCTTATGCTCTATGCAGTATTAAAATATTATTACAATAATGTTATGCGATAAGTTTACTTTGAATGCATTCATTTTACAAATACTAAGAGAATCAACAGTTGTGAAGGAAGTAGACTGTGGTCAGAGGTGCCTATCTATCTTGAAGAACAACGGCTGACTAAAATGATGCGGAGATATTTGCTAAACTCCGGACCGCAGGTGTCTACGGTGCGGAACGAACGCGCTATTGTCCTTTCCAGGGAGGGGGAGAAACGCGTTCACCACCACACCATGCGGGTCCTTCGCTTCGCCTATCTCCCATATGGTTCTATCGATCACTGCCAGCAGCAGTCACCCGTTAACTGGTAAATACTCTCCTGATTGAAACTCAGGAACACCTTAGCACCGTTGTCAAGGGATATCATACAGAATGAATTCGACCAACGGTCAACGACGCTCATGACAATACGTCAAGTGGCGCTTGCATCCACACGAGGCCTTCGTGAATTGTTTGCGAGGAAGCAAATCGAATGCAAGAAGTGGAGGGATGCGTACAGTAGATGTGGTGACGACTCATGTTAATAACTAAGTATGCCAACCATATCGTTACAACGCTGTGTTAATTTCATATTGCATCTATAGGAAGAAAACTGTTCCGTGCAATTATTTCACAAGAATTTTTTTTCCGGTTCACTCAGGTTACTCATACATATCAGTGGTGAACGGCTTCTGATTCTCCACACTGTTTTCACCGATTATTCGAACACCGTAGGAGATATGAATAGTTGAAACTATCTAGTCGCCCGATGTGGTTTTGTGTAAGACGACGACTCTCCTTGATCTTAGGGTTGATGGGAATTCAATGCGTTAAGTTCACGGTCGGGAAACGTCGGTTTCCGATTTGTTTTTCTGTGTGGGCGGCAGTCTGTGTCTGCGACCGAGTCGGGACGCCTTTCCAGTCAACTGTTGTGATGGGTCACCTACGTTCATAACGCGAAGGTATCAGTCTATTACTGGTGCACAGAAATCGCAATGAAATATCGTGCTATTGTGATTTTTCTGATCTTTATCATCTTATTAGCGTTTGTGAGTTCTGAGTCTTTCTCATTTAATAAGCAATAACAATAATACGTCCATCCTATCTATTTTTTTTTTACAAACAAGGAAAGTTAGGCATGTTTCTAAATAAAAAGGATCGTAGTCAATGATTGAAAGTTCTTGAGAAACCTGTACGAACACATCTGCTTAAGCCCTTTCTCTGTTCTCCAATGGTTTTCACATATTTCTCATTCAAAAGAGCAATTGCAGCCCAGGTCGATCATAATTTGAAAGGCGCCGGCTAAAAAAAAAGATACCTTAACAATCAAGGTGGAGAAAACCAGTTCTTGTTAATGACCACATTGGAATGCATGTCTATCACCAGACAGAATATCAATCGTTGATTCTTTTTTCTCGGTCTTGATAGCAATCTTGATAGCACGATCCATGGCTCCATTTTGGATATCAAAGTTTTTTTGATTCACTTAATTCAAAGCACACGGGAGTGTCTTAGTGTTGCAGGCCTCGTCAGTTCTGCTTGATGCATTACGCTATGAACACTGTGAGTCGACGTTATCATTTTTGCTGCTCTATCTACCGTTGTTTCTCGTGAACAACGTTTTCGTCACGCTGTCCGCATTCATCTACTGGATCGTGGCGGAGAAGAAGCATCCGACGCCTGTAAATCGGCGACCAGCAACAAGGTACGTTTTGAACTCAATGAAAATTACTCCGAGCATGATTTGACTTTATTATAATTAAACTGAAATTTATTACATTGACGAGCAGCACCAACAGAACGGAATCGTACGTAATCATCACTAAAGCTTCATTTACTCCAGACAGTGATTCTGTTTTCTGCAATGATAAAGAGCTTGCACTATTTTGTATTCGTTTAAAATTGTTTTACAATGCGAAACGTCACGCTCTCTTTTTTAGATAAGTTCAGTGAGATTAAAAACAAAATCACTGCTAAGATAATGTGGCTCGATTTAAATATTTCAGTGTCATTGCTTTGAATAAAACGCAATAGCAAAAATATACCCACTAAATGAAAAAGAGATCATAGATTGAGGATATTCGGTGTTTATTATTTGCTCTTCGTTTTCAGTTAGCGGATCTGTGGTTCTTTCACTACTAGTTGACTACGTGTGGCGCAGTGGTCGGAGGCGCTCTGCAACACACACATAGTATCGATCCCCGCGCCCACGGCCCACCAAGCCTTCCATTCCTTCGGGGAAAGCAAATTCGTACCAGATTCGTCTGGGAGGATAGTAACACTAGCTCAATACATCGGTAGCCACCGCGAATCATTGTAAAGGCCTGAAATGCATTCAATGCAAAGGCCTGAAATGCATTCAATCGCGTCCTAGCGATGCTTGGTGAAGTCGAATGCGTGGCGCATCTCTCAGGGATTGATCAACGCAGAGATTTATCCTTCTTCCTTTATTCGCTACTAGTGAAAGCCGCCAACAGCTACTCTCTTGGAGAATGGTAAACATTTCTGTATCGTGAATGAAGTGGCGAAATAGACAACTTGTGATAACAAAGCGGAGACATCGTTTCTGTGAAATGACAAAGCAAATGTGAATAAACTAAAATCATTCCTGTTAGGGCGGAGGAAGAAAAATCCTAACTAAATTAATTCTAAAACTTTTTTTCTCTGTTGTGACCAGAACACTTAACACTACACCTTTCGTGACCGAAACCATGAACATGAACGAACAATTTTTTCGACGGCACAGTTTTTTCCAGTTAGGTATCACAGGTAATTTTTTCTCCAAATCATCTACTGTTGGATGCAAATATCCTCAAATTCATATCTTCGACGAACCATTATAAAGTGCTCAAAGTCGAAGTTTTCAGTTGGATAAACGACAGCACCACTAGCGATCGATCAGTGTTTCGGAAAGAAGTCGCTCATTCATTTTACGATAATGTTCTTCCGTGGGAATACGTGAAATTGCCGAAGGCTGAATACGTTTAATTCAGTTATAGACATTGGTGACATCTATGTTAGAACACATAATGAGATATTGTTGTTACACTGTAATAAACACTTCAGTGGTTGAGTGTTTTTGAATATCCTTATAGATGCAGCACGTCAGCGAAGCTTTGGAATTGCGTCCAATGTGTGTCTCATACATCTTTAAAAAGGAAGATTGGCTTTTTGTAAGAGCAGTGCAAGGAAAAAATTTCACCCAAAATTACTAAACTAATCCAATCAATGTCGATTTTTTTGAAAATCTATTTGCCAAAAATCCTAAAATTATTTTTGTATCATTTGTCTTCGCACTGTTCAATGAATGACTAGTGTGAGCAGGAGTGAAGTTTCCATTCGTGCTTGTCGCGTGCTATGGTTTCGCAATATGTTCTACTGGCTCGAAGGATAGAAACGATCCTATAGCTTTCCTTAATGGCCTTCATGAAGATGTCTCACCATCATTTTGGTAATCTTCCAGCTTTGCGCTTCACATTCCATGCAGTACAACTGTTAGTTATTGTATAACGACTACTTCTGCCTCCAATTCTCATGTGGATGTATAACATAGGCGGTAAAGTCATAATATTTCCAAAACCATGATATCTGTCGAGGCGCACTATATCTTCAATTATCGTTACATCTTTCCCACTTCGCAAATCCTCTTCCATTTCTGTGCGACTGAATACTTACCATTTTTTCGATGGTTCATTCGAAAATCGTGTATATAGAAGAACCACAATGTCCTAACTTCATTTGCCAGCTATTATTATTTTCTACGGCATAGTATGTTGTGAAATACAGCAGGTATAAGGCTGAGATATTTGCAAAACCTCTACTCCAGGCCGGATTTGATCCTTCGATAACGCTTTTCTGTACCTCACGTGCCAACTACTTCATCACTGAGTCCCTTCGCCTTCCCCTCAGTCAGTATTTTACGCCAGTGATTTCATCAGCAGTCACCCGTCAACTAGAATGAACTGGGGAGCACAAATCGACGTTGAGCCCAGTCGCCTGCAATTTCGACGTGACCGGGTTTGGTCAATGCTGATAGCGCCGATAGAGTTAAATCAAGGTTGAGAGAAAGGTAAAGCAAGGGTATCTGTGGATGTGGTGGATAGCACATGATCCATTGATAAGGAAAATCGCGTTTTCGAAGCCCTGTTGTGGTTCCAAGTTTTGCCCATATCTCAGCATCCATGTGGATGCACGTAAAGAATTTGGCAGCACAATTGAATAAATCCATGAATCCGACTAACACAGAGGATAATGAGTCGGTTAACTATGAGTTAAGGCAGCACGGCTTGAAGTAAAGAAAGTAGATTCAGTATGAATCGAAAGGTGTCTTCCTCTTCTAAGCTGCTTTGAATCTTGCATCTTGGTGGATATTTGATACTTGAACGACCCGTTCTCACTGGTCGTACGGGCCCAGGCATAATAATTTTGGTAGGTAGTAGTAGATAATGTCGAAATATAGTGCGTGTACTGCTCCTGTTAAAGGTGGTAACATGCGTATGAAGAGATGCCACTGTAGTTCACTTAGTATTTTTCTGTCAAGTACTACATTATGTGAACTGAGAAACAAAACTACACATGTGTATTCACAGAAAACGAACTTGAACTCGTCAAAATAAAGAGGAAGACCTACAAGATCTTCTGTTTCGGAACCTTTCTAACCTTAGCCGATGAAAGTTGAAAGCTTATATTTGAACCAAAGATAGCTTGCTAAGCGTATGTCCAGAGACCTGCGAGCGAAGTGAGGTTTTCCAACCTCCTTGGTTTTGCACCTGGTTTTGTAATAAATGGAAGGCATCACTAAGAATACATTCTTCGTACACAACTTGTTTCTTCTTCTGTCTGAGACGACCGGATTTTTTTCCATTTGTTGATCAAATCGGATTAGAAAGGAGGTCATCGGCTGCAAGAAGTTGGAACGCAAATGGCTTCGATTAAATCCCATCCTATATTAGCTAAGAATGGTGTTTTCACGAGTAGTGCCGCTGTTTGCTACACCAACACTGGAGGTGGACTTTGTTCCACTGCACGAAACACTTATGCGGACGAAAATAAACTCAAAAGAAATTAGTGTCCGACACCGTCAACGCAAAGTTAAGCGGTGAAGTCTTTTCAGATAACAATCACTTGTCACAGATTTCTTGTGTGGTTGCCTTGTCGTCCTTCGTTTGTTCAAATGCAATTCCATCGATTTTAATATGGTCTACGGCACTTAGTGGTCAATGAAGCTTGTATATCGTTCAGGGTTAATGTGACATAGACGGATGAGGTCACTGTGAGATTTCGTTAGAGTATATTTACATTTCAGATTAAATAACGTCTCCATTTTGATCTGGTCAAGCACAACATTCCTTGAAAATCCAAATAAAAAAAGAAACAACGACTACTATCTTCCTCCGAAAAGGTTAGAATATCATTGCGATAGAGTAAAAATAGTCTCCTCGTTAAAGCATTAAGACTGCAACAGCAGCTATTCTTATTACTAGACAACTCAGAAATAAATGACGCGTTTAAAAGATTTATTGTTTTAATGTATTTTTGTCAAAATTTAAATTCTTTTACCAATTTTGAACCTTGCGATTTTAACAGTTCCGTCATTTAACCTCGATGCTATAATATTTACCTGTCACTTGATACTTGAATGGCTCGCCCTCACTGATTGTACGGGCCACAGCATCTCTATTTTTCGGAGAATTGCTGGTTAAGTCACTACGGTTTCCTAGAGTCCCGAGGTCAGCCTGGACAAAGCCTGCCCTACGTCTTCACCACCACAGGCAGTCGCAGTCCTTGTGGATCAGAAGGAGATTTACCACCATGTGACTTTGATACCAGGACGGTGGTGGATTCTGGTATTGGTTTACTCTTAGCCAGGCTTCCTTATGGATACACCGGGCTCCTTCTTAGCTTGAGAGACCCTACCGGAGGGACGAATCCTCCCCGCTGTACATCGCAGTCCGACACCTAGGAACACCTCACGGCGACGATGAGACGGTAAACCGTTGGGAGAGGTGCTATAATAAAATTAGGTAAGTAGATAAGATAGACAAATAATAGTAAAATAGTAGCAAATAAATGATGGATAAAGTAGGTAGTAAACAATCGGTTGAAAAGCAAGTTATCATCATCTGGTAATCGTATCAACAACAACCGCCCTGTATAAAAAAGCGTCGTCGTGTTTGTTCGGCTCATTCGAGATGATCAACTGAGGAAAATCAGGTTCGATGCCAAACAAAAATGCCACATCGAAAAGACAAACAGCTGTGAACCATCGACAAGGATTGTCGGCTCTGATGAAGACGACGTCCAAATGTTAGCCGAATAAACATCTCGTATCAACCTCGTGTGAGCTCAACAGTATAAACAAATGTTGTTTATTATAGTTCCTTGCAATTTTAGGAGTCAAAAACAATGTTTCGTCACATGTTTTCTTCTACGAGTTCAAACTCGGTGCCAGAGACGACTCGAAACATTAATGAAGTTTGGCGTAAAGGCAGTGTTGGTGAATCAACAGTACGAACCTGGCTAACGAAATTCTAATCTGGTGATTTCGTCTTCGAAGATGAGGAAGGCTGCGGACGTCCAATTGAACTTGACGACAACGAATTGAAGGCACCAGTGGAAGCAAACATGCGAACTACTGTTCGAGAGCTTGCAGAACAGCTTGCCTTGGGAAAGTAAACAATTTCCACTAAAAAAATCAGATAGGAAAGAGGGAGAAATTTGGCAAATGGGTGCCGTAAGAATTAAGCGATATTCAGAAAAATCGTCGTTTTGAAGTTTCGTCTGCTCTTATTCTGCGCAACAAAACGACCCTTTTCATGGTCGAATTTTGACGTGCGACGAGAAGTGGATTCTATACGACAACCGGTCGCTTTCAACCCAATAGTTTGATTGCGATCAGGCTCTAGAGCACTTTCCAAAGCCGAAATTGCACCAAAAAAGGCTATGGTGACTGTTTGGTAGTCTGCAGCCAGGCTGGTTCATCACAGCTTCTTGGATCAAGGTGAACCGATTACGGCAAAGAAGTATTGCAAATAAATCCACGATATGCACAGTAAACTCCACCAACAACGATCGACATTAAGCAACATAAGAGACCAATCCTTCTCCTCGACAACGTCCGGCCTCACGTTGTGGAAACAGAGCTGCAAAAGTTGAAAGAGTTGGGCTCCGAACCTTTGCCTCATTACCATGTTAATTAGATCCCTCGCCTACGGAACATCACTTCTTCAAGCACACTGACATCTCCCTGGGCCAGAAATGCTCCACCGACCTCGATGGTGCAAAAAATGTCTTCAACGAATTCATCGCTTCCAGAACTTCAGAATTTTATGCAACTAGAGTAAATAAACTTGTTTCTCATTTGAAATTTAAACGGCTTTTATTTTGATTAATAAAGTTTTTGTTTGAATCAAGTTATGACATTTTAAACAATATGGTTAAAAACGCTCACTTATTCCCGAACGACTTAATAATAAAGTCACTTTGGGCTGCGATATCGCTTTTGGTACTGAAAAGCTAATTTTTTGTTATTTTAAGTCGTACGTGAATTTGACAACTGAAATGTGTTAGGAAATGTTTGATGCGTCACTACATTGTCGGGAAGATTTCCTATAATGATTTGGAGAAGCAGTAGATCTACAATTGTTAAGAACTTATCACGAAACCCGAAGACGTAGACTGAATTTCATCAACGCATCGGAGTTCCGTTGCAGAGATAGAAAATAATACCACTGCTGTTTGTCAGTGATGATTATGCCTTCAAATGTCGACATCTTGATCGTAGAATTGCTGCAGAGCCCAGAAAAACCGTTTCCACTTTAATCAAAGATTCTCAAGTTACTCTAAGCTCGCATACCTTCTTTTTATTCCCAAACGAATCCAAGTTCTCTAGGGCCTTTTTCCCCTTCTACGGCACAGATAAAGTTCTTTTCAATTGTATGGGTGTCTTTGATTCTAGTAGAACGTGGTCAAGAAACCAGCTATTTATACATTGTTTTCGAATGCCATTCAAATAATCAGGAAAGTTTAAGTATCCTCATATATTTTTAAGCGAGGTTACCACAAGGCTTAACGGAGGCTACGTGAGCTTTCACGCATTAGAGCAGTGCTGTTGGCTCTAGAACTCCTAGAAATACGGCTTTTAAAGTCTTTTAATTTTAGCAAATACCCAACTTAATACAGGCAGGGAGTCACCAAAGTTCGTGGGGTGATATATGAACCGATATTAATTACTGGACCACAGCCGCATTGCACAGACAACCACTTGTACCATCTCCCAGAAAACGTTCAAATGAAGGGTGATGGCAATCAAAGTTTTAGAAGTATTAGCCGCACATACAGCCTACTATAATAGAGTAATCTTCTACTAATTTAGGTTAATATCGGATACTTCAGATACATAGGTCTTGGTACAGCTAATATTTCTGTATTGTAGAAGGGCCACTCTGCTGTCGGAAATCAGGTTAGAGGGCTCACATAAATATAGGATAATTATTAAAGAAGGCGTGACAGCCAAGTGATACAGATGAGTTATAAAGCACACACTTGTGCTATGAAACAAGGACTCGAAAATTTTATCTTAGAAACAGCTTCCACACAGAACACTCGGCAGAACTAACCAACAATGTATGATTAAGCAGACATGAAATTAGTATAAAACTCACAAATAGATCTTGAAAATTGCTAGTACAACAGAAAATACAAGAACCATTCGAAGCAGGGAGTAAAATTCTCATAACAATGGAAGTGTGTGCGGATGATTTTTTGAAAACCTACTGATAAGCGAGAGGAAAAAGAGAGTGGAGGGAAAAGCACACTACATACACACTAAATGTAGTGCAGATTCCTTGAGGACAACGATGGCTTTTAGCAGACTGTCAAATCTATGCAGCACTCTGAAACCGGAAACTATAAGCCGTTATAATACTATTGAGAAAGAAAGCCGGAATTCCAGAACAACGTGTAGTCTAACTGACACGTTGATGTCTGTCCTACGTTCTAGATACCTTCACTAACAACTGAGTAGTGCGCAGACGATTTGTGAGGACCTGTGAGACACAATTATCATTGGGTTGAATCGACGAGAATGAAAAACTATTAGGATAATCAATAGACAGTGCTACTTTTTCACCTTTCTCACGCTAAACCGGTAGACTAATAATTTTACACAATCTGATGCCATTTGGCTTCAAGCTATCGATTGTGAGAAACACCCTAATTAAGAAATGGAAATGATTTTATAAGGCACAGATTGAATATGTACGTCCATTGTTTGCCTCCTAATCGAGCTGGAGGTTTGCCAAGAATGAAATGTTATAGTTCGCCACGCAGGCCTTCTGCCCTGCTTCTAAATCACTTGCATCAAGATACATCGAAGCGTCTCTAACGTGGCACACCTTTCAATCTGTATGTTTGAGCCGAAAATCTTAGAACTGAACAGCCTCAGTGCTGAGCTAACCATAACCGACATGAGAAAATATTTCGACCATCTCACATCGTACGGTCGACTGAAAGCCTTGTTCCCATAGAACTCACTGCCCTTGTGATTATAGCAACGAACGCCTTCCGGTCTTGATTAGGATTTTATCGCACTTACTACAATATAGAAACCCTACTAACCTTCCTACTAGTTGTCGAAAACTACTGACCAGGTGTTGCGGCATACGTCCTTGTTCTCCTGAGTTTCTTTCCCTTGAGATTTTTGTTGACATCGGTGCTCTTCAGCGGGCATTGAATGCGTTAAGGAAATGGAAATGTGAACCTACTTGCAGCGCTGTTGCTACTAGACGAATAGTGCTTTGTCTACCCTATTTCTTGGTCTTCATTACAACTACTTGCAGTGAAAAGGAAAAAACTTCATCCAGAATAGAACTGATTGCTGCAGTGCGCACTAGAATGTGAAGGAAATCACCTTAGGATCTCAATTACTATTTCCCGTCAACAATTATCACCATTTCAAGATGTGCACTTTGTATTGTAACATTAACATTGTGGTTTTGTCTAGCAAATTTCTCTCTGGTACAAATTCACAGACAATAAACACATAATGGGTGAATTGTAGTAATAAAACGACTATGGTTTATTAATGAGCTCACACGAGATTTTTACAGATCTTTATCATGACCAACGTTTCGGTTGTGCCACATTCATTAGAGCCACGATGACCAGAGTCGAGTATCCACAGCAGCTACTCATTCCTGAATTGTTGGTCTTCGTTGCTGTCGCATCAAGAAAAATCGAATAGAATGGAGCACCGCAAGAGTGTCCTCAGAGGTGTTATTTGATACAGACCTTTAGACTAAAGGGATCTGAGCCTTGAGCGCAGTTACACAAGATGTGAGACCTTGATAGACTGCTGATCGAAATTACTTCTTTCATGGTGACAGTCCGTCCTGAACATCAAAACTCAATATCAAGGCTGCGAAAGCCAACATGGCAAGAAGAAACAACTGCCGTTAGCAGTGGACTCGAATCATATCGTGACTCTAATGAAAGGCAAGCCACCGAAACAAAAGCCATACGAAAAACTTCTAGCAATATCGTGTAATTTCATCGATGAGGCAAAACACCTAACGGCTTACGGCCTCATCGTGGCTGGGAGGTCTTTCTGGGTGACGGGCAGTGATTTAAAGTGAGAGGATTCATCTCTCCGGTAGGGACTAGCAAGCAAAGAAGGAGCCCTGCGTTTCCTTCAAAAAGCTCAACTAAGAGTAAACTAATACCAAGATCCATCACCGTCCTAGTATCAAACTAGTCGTGTGATGTATCCATCCAAGTATCTAATCAAGTAAAGCAAAACATTGATTATCAATGGCGAGCTTCAATGACAGTTGGGATTGAATAACACTATTACTCTGTCTCTATAGAAAGATTGAAAAAATTGTTTACGACTGATTTGCATGGGCCACAGAGGAGTGCTATTATTAAAGACTAACGATGAATACAATTATGGATAACATTGACAGGTTAATAGATAGCAGTTCGCCATGCTATGATAGCGAATTCATATTTTCCAAAAAAAAAAAATTAAACGGAGAAAGGCATAATGATGCCAGCAAAACGAATGACTCACAGTTATAATTGGTATAATAATAGTAAAGCCTTCTCCCAAGCCTGTTGTAAACAACTAGAACAGAAAGAAATTCCATTCCACCATTGGTGAACAGCAGAATCAATATGTCGGTGACAGTTTACTACAGGGCCAGATAAATAGTAGCTAATTCTGTAAGGGTGAGATATTGTGAAATTCTTCACCGAAAAGATCCTATGTAGGAATTTGGAAGGGAGAAATTTCCCGTGTAACTACGTGATTCCGTCCCTCTTACAACATTTCTATATATTTCTCATTTCAACACTTACGCTGTTTCTACACTTGCTGGACTCACTGTGATATTACTACAATACTGAGACATTTACAAAACTCTGGACCGCAGATGTCTGCGGTGAGGAACGAACGCGATATTACCCTTTTTGGGTGCTAACGCGTTCACCACCACACCATGCGGGTCATTCTTTTCTCCTGTTTCTGAGTTAGTTCTATCGATCAGCACCGTCAGCAATCACCCGTCAATGGGATTGATCTATTGAGCCCAAATCAGCTGTAATGGTTGCATTAGACGTAATACCCTGCCGTGAAAAATTATTATAGGCAGTAAATAAAAAGTTAACATCACAATGATATTGTCGTGTTGCACTAATATTGCGTGTGTATATTTTAATTACCTAGATTCGAGCGCTGTAGTAGCATCAAATCAAAGAGATTCACGTGGCAGAACAATAATCGGCTTCATACAGCAACGTATTCATACATTTTATCCGCTTTCCTCTTCATAATGCAATAGATAGTATGACACCTGACATGGTTGTCGAATATATCGGAATGGAATTATCCTTGAACTTTTCTACTTGTTTAGGGTAGAATGGCTGCGTCCGTTCTACGTCAGAGAGCTGCCATCTCGGCTTCGCAGTTGGCGATTTCCCAGGGGGGTTTTGGATGCTTTTCCCAACTTTTCCAGTTTAACTAGTTGTAGCGCTCAAATCTTCTTATTTTTTCTCCATTTATCGGCGGAATTTAAAATATCTTGCAGACGTGAAAGCTATTTGCCTTTGCCTTATTCGTGTTCACACCGACAGATCATTTTTGCAGACCCGGAAGAGTGAAGTATCTTAAGATCAAATCTCTATGCATTACTGACCATGTCCTCAAACTGCTCGAATGACCTCATAGTTTCATCCCATTTTTCTCCTTAGAATTTCTCCACGTTCACATAACAAGCCTTAATTTCTTTTTGTTCACTACAACCTGCTGTTAGTGCCTTGGTGGAAAAGACTGTGGAAAATTTGTACTAGTTTATAATTTTTCAATATTAACCATCTGAAGGCTGTAAACAGTTTAGAGAATCGATGCCGAAATGCGTGTTGATAAGAAATGAACTCTGCTAGCTCTCCTATTATTGCATTAGGGAACAGTTCATCCCCGAAGGTAGAAATCAATGCGGCCCAGCGGAGACAAGAAGTTATTTTTGAATCCATCTGCGTCTTAGAGTACGTACATAGTCACACTCTAGTTCTAGTTTTATTGAGAATTTATAGGGTCACGTAACCTCCTTACTACTTCACTACTTTTCGAACAAACTCATCGCTGTTATTTTCATAGGGCGATCGACGACGTATGAAGCTCATCATGCATGAACCAGTTCACTATGTAATTATTTAGACCCACGTATGGGAATTTGAATGCATAGCTGTCATTTGCGATGCTACAGCAGCAAAATTACCAGTGCAAACGAAATAGTTGTTACAGTGAATTTCCCAAATTGCACCTCATCACTTTGAAGTGCTGATCTGTTTGAAATGCAAACGTAAGGCCAAAAGCAGTTATTAGCAACTATTCTACGGCGTTCCTATTTTTCTAACGCCTCTTCGGAGTCGTTATAAACGGCTGGCTATTTCCACCTATTCCCCGGTTTCGTTAAAAAGCGCAACACATATTTTATAACAACAAAAATTTGGTCAGAAGGATCGGCTGCCATTTATTGCCCTATAATTATTACATTGCAGACGGCATTGTACAATTATGACTAGATGAATTATTCCCAGGAATTGGTACGAGTTCAGCCTGGCAAATTGGCTGTCACATCAAGAACAGCGTGTAGGATTGACCTTACCGGAATGTAACTGTGGTTTCTGGTCAACTGCTAGTCTAACATTGACTGAGTGCGTAGAATTGGGTTTTTGGTTAGAATATAATCATAAGACGTAACAACACCAATATAGTTTATATTTCTTTTCGTTCTCCACGACTGTAATACATGACATTGGCCTCTCCCATGAATGGCAACGTATGGAAGTGACGTTTCGTGACCCATGAATCATTTCATACTGGGAATACAGATGCTCGACGTGGGCTACAAAGGCGTCTGCGCCTTGAACGTGGACGTAGTAGAAGACCATTGCATTCTTTTAAGGTGCACCGTATGCCTCTTAGTCATCCGTCGTCAACTCTGTGCAGTACATAACTGTTTCGCACTATTTTTGGACTTTTCGATCTCGAGGACGAGATAATTGTCCGATTTTCATTTAAGGGCTTAACTAAGGCACATACCACTCATATTTAACAATACACTGTTTGAGTATAGTGGGAACTTTTCAACTGTTTTGCAGAATGCTCGGAGGATTGTTGACTCGTGGATTGAGAGCAGAGTGTGAGTTCTGAGTCCGTCAATGAGTGGGTCTGAACACCGTCTAGGTCTGAACACGTTCCATGCTGCTGACTTCTGACTTCTTCCTTCACGTGATATCACATGTTCATTAACTCCTAGGTACAACTAATATGTGCTATGTAGTCAATATACAGTCTGTCTCGATTTATTTTTAATAGCAGATGGTTTTTCGCATAAACCGAGCCTGCTTCCACCTTTGAGTGTCCTCTTTGAGCTGCTTTAATATCATCTGCACATTATTACTACTTTTTAACAAGCCGACGACTTAGTCACAAACAAGGGCTTAGTAAGAATTTCTATTTATTACATAGGCGCTTTTCATCCTTAAATGTACGAGATCTATTGTAACGTGTAATTGATTTTGGCAGGAAGATGTCGAAGTGTCAATACGCCTTCATAGAGTGATAAGGAATGATGTACATGCTGTATTTTGCGTTTTTTCAGCATTAGATGGAGTAATTGCGTAGACCCACTTTTTAAACGACGACAGCTGATATTAAGTTTTTCGCAACTGATCAGGAACTAATAGTGGTATTTTAAGCAGACTGTTTGGTATCTCGTGTATTAAATCCAGTGTTGGGTAGCCTTCACAGAGATCCCGCAAGATACAAACAGCACGCAAACTGATAGTCAAATGAGAAAACTCCATCGCCTTTCCTACTTGAATGACCATGTGCAAAGTCTTGCGCCGCTTTGAGACTCCTTTATGACGTCCTCTTCACTGCAAGAAGTCCGGATATTTCGTGCCTTCTAATTCGAAAAAAATCGATGGTCGTCTTTTCGAACTCTTTTTTAGCAACTGCTGCTTTTCACGGTCTTAGTTCGAACTCTAACCCTAAGGGAACGAATCATTTGGCAATACATTGTCAATGAACGTGAGTGACAACGTCGCTGACAAACACCGCCACACCTTTTTCTTCGCACACTGAATTAGTAGACTGAAAAATTTCACAGAACTATTACTACGCTCGATGCTGACGGCATATGTCTGTGTGCAAGATAACTAATTCATTATTTCACCCTCGATATGACTATGTCCTTCCATCAACAGGCTTTAGAGCGCACGCCAACGACTCTGATCGGCATCTATAAGATTTTCAGCACTGAGAACATAATTGCTGATGGTTTGCATTAGCAATGGCACTTCAGTCATAGATCATTAGAACGACCTGCTATAAATATCGCCGCGTCTTTTCCTCCTGATCTGAAATATATTATCTTTGGCTGAAATCACGTTGAATAATCACCTTGCCAATGAGCGTGTGGCATCATCGATTCTTTACTCAACGGCGCTCCTCTTGAAGCGCAGTAAACTGAGTGAGTGCTGGAGATGTAGGAACGGGATGGATTTATGTCCTTGATTATGCGTGCTCTTACATGTCAGTGGTCACAGTCACGGTTAACACATGCGAATCATCGGGAGAATCTCATCGCACACCAGTGCGACTTGCTGGGTGAATATTATCCGCGAAGATTGACACCAAAACGAACAAATCTCGCTATTTTCGCGGACGAAGCCAAAACGAAAATATGCGGCGAAGAACAGATGCCGTTAGTGTGCATCGGCACGAATGTCAACAAAGACCCCGAATACACAATTTTGTCAAAACAACGTCGAAGAGCTCATTTGGAGAGGTAGGCATTTCTCAGCTTCTCGCACTCTTACTGATTCTTGTAACAGTTATTTTATACTCTTCTCTACTCTCATTCTCATAAGACGACATCCATTGTTTTTCAATGGTCCAAAATCGCATCTCGTCTTACTGGTCTATTTCTATCTTGTTGCCAATCTTGTTTACATTTCTAGATTAGGTGAAAAAATCGCAATATATGTGATAGCTGTGATGTTCATACACGTCCTGTTTTGTATACGGGATTAATGTTTGAATTGCAACTCTTCTACTCTCAAAATTTACTGGCCTTCATCCTCTGCAAACCTTCTCTAATATCTGTGAGTATTCATCAGCATTTTACTGCTTTGAATTTTCACAATTTCATAACGCTTCGTGTTTCCATTCCACTTAATTCGAATACGGTATTTGTGTTGCTCCCAAAAGACTGAAATCCACCATAGAATATTTTTTTCCTTCTCATTTGTATCAGATGCTATTACCACTCTTATTCTTATGTGTCACTGTAAGTACTGTAAGCTAAATCTGCCAATCTGATTGCTCAAGAAATCTCAGCTATTTGTGCCTTTTCAAGAGATTAAACTCTCTTCATCTTGAACACGTTTCAATACGTGTTTTAATACGGAAGCTGGTATTTATTACAAACTTAATCTGGATAGTTCGGTATCGCACTCGTGAGTATCTAAGCAACTAAGGTAGTTTAACATGTCTTTAAATTGTTGAACTTACACGAGGTTGATGATAAATATGTTTATTTCGGCCAACATTTCAACGTCTCCATCTAGGCCTCCCCTTCCCCTTTCGACAGTCCTGTATAAAAAGACATTGCTGGTGCGTATGTCTCATTCGTGCGGTTTTCACTGAAGAAGATCCGGTCTCGGTACGACAACGAAGACGCCACATCGAGATAACGAGCAACTGTGGACTATCGACACGGATCATCGGCTTTCACGAAGACGAAGACGTCGAAATGTTAGCGGAAATAAACATATTTATCTCAACCTAGTGCAAGCTTAACAGTTTAAAGACATGTTGATTACTTTGTTACCGAGGTTCAGTGACGGTCGGTTTGAAATTACGGTAGTTCGGTTCATCGTATATAGTCGAATAAATTACTATTGTAACCCACTACTATTACTATTGATATTACTATTGAGTCGTCAGCCATATGCGACTCTGAGCGGCTGTTCTTCCTCAGTGGAAGACAGATGAAAAAAGCGGCTCTGAAGAAGGCGATTCTGCCGAAACGTCAGCTACGATTGTGTTATATGTGTGTTATTGTATGGAAGTAAACGTATGCTGTTTAACAACCTCGCGATTGCTAAGAAAGAAAACGACGAATTCATAATCCAATGCCGAGGTTAATAGAAAGTCAAACCTGGGAACTGTTACAAGATGTACCAGCAAAATAGTCGAATAAATTACTATTGTAACCGTTAAAAATTGTAGTGGACTCGAAAGGCCAACAAATTTTATATCTGTTCTGGAATGCAGTGATACGATGTTTTAACTCTCTATCGACAGCATGCACTGAATGTGGGTATCCACAAAGCACCAGATATCACTAGTTAGCTGGAAATCTGTAAATATAAAAGGAATATTTTTAGCACCATGTCGAAATGATTACTCTCTATTTCTTGTTCTTTGTAGAAATAACACTATTTTCCATATTCACTGTAGAACGTTCCTCGTAAAGTAGCAACGCTTCCACACCTACAAACTCCGATTCGTGTGGAAAATTTTTCACGTTCTTTTTCATGGAAGCTGGGAGTTGTCGTTCAAAGTAGCTACCATTAGTTTGTTGTCGATAGGTGATCCAGGTTTGAAAAAAAAAACCCGTTTAAAACAGTGGCACTGGTTTTAGTAAACACATGGTCGCTCAACTGACTAATCATTTGGAAAAAAAACTCCACACGTTATTAAAGATCCTCATTGTGTTCCAAGAAGACGTCTAAAATTGTGCGTTACGAACATTTCAGTATTCTCATGTCTGGTGATGCCTCTCTTCAACTTAACAAGATTATCCTAACATTGATTCTCTGTTGTAAATTTCAAGGATTTGTTTTCGTTCATTAGGTTTATCAGCAGGTTGCAGAGATATGACTCAAAATAATCTTGACCAGTCAAAACGAGACGAATCTATGTGAACCATATAGTGGCAGCATAAAATCTATTCGTAGGTTTTTCTGACTAGCGTGACCTTTCTAAGAAGATTAGGATTTTAAAACTAGACAGTTTTGATTTTTGAGTTTCTTTATCACTTTACCAATGCTTCAATAAAAATGCAGGGATTTGTTGTCCATACCTTTATTTCTCTATATTTCAATCTCAATCCTAATAGTGCTTTTAGGAAAATCGTGATCTGAACTTCCAACTTTTCTCATTATACATTTTTCGCTTAAGATTAAATCTTCACCGTAGATTAACGTAGTGCTTTTTTTTTAGAAACAATGTGGCCTAAAAAGGATACAAGGTCTCGGGATTTCCTATTACGATTAGGATGAGCAGCACTATTTACGACAGGTTTTAAGAATACTATGTCAGAATAATACTATGCAGAATGTCTATGTTTGAACCAACCGTAGGTCCTGCGGATGTCTTTGAATGCGATGAAGTGGGTGTTTATTTAACCCACTGAAAAGTCTTTCAGGCGCTTCGAAATTTATAGTCATCCTTCCGTTGTTCTCAAAAACAGCTATTACAATACTGCTTACTGTTGATATTAGTGCTCTGTATTAATCGCAGTTGAATGAAATTTAAACAAAAAACAACACTCGAAAATCTGTCCTAATTGGCTTCATTTCAAGCTTACGGAAAGCCAAAGAGTCATCATTATTAGTAAGAAGAATACTACAGACTGGTCAATAGTAATTTAAGAAAATATTAGCAAACGGCTCTGCCCAACACTAATTATCCTGTAAACTTTTTTCGCCTTTTATCTTATCGCTCATCATACGCAGTTTCACGTTCTATTGAGTAGGGTACTGCTAGGAATTAGATAGATGCATTATTGAGCTCGAATCTTTTCTTAAATTCCATAATGGTCAACGTGAGACTGTTTCACATTTTCAGAATCCGCGCAAATTGCTTGTTTTTCTTTTCCTCAAGGTTTGATTACGCAGCAGAATTCATAAAAAGTCGGAATTGCTTGAAAAATCGTTAGCATGGTTGGGAAGAATCCACATAGTGCTTAAAGCCTAGCGATGTATCAAATCAGTGTTTTTGTCTTCGCAGACTCTCCACGGACTGGTGCCAATTTGTTGGATTGAAGTTTTGTTTCACCCGAAACGAGGGAATGAAACATGCGTATGTGGAGGACACCTCTAACCGCCAACGTCGCTACAAGTGTCATCGAGCCATCGAATGAAGTGTTACTGTAGCAACGAGTTAAAATACTATCCTCGATCGCAAAAACTTTAGCGAGAAAAGAGGTAACGACGGTCTATAGATCCCCATATTTTTCTTCAGTACAATTTTCTATAATTGTTTAAAACATGTTCGCTAAGAGATACCTCAGAGCCAATGGAATTAGTTGGCAACTATCACAAGCCCATTCAAATCTGATGGTGAGAAAATGCTCCGCTTCCCAAAAGAGGTGAATATTTCCTCCCATTCACTCAAAATTTTGAGTTTTCTTTTTAAGAAAAGAGCACGAGGCCCATGGAGTGCCATTTAAATTGTGAACAGAATTAGTTTGGCTTTTCGTGGCATCCATCTTGCCCGTCGGCATTCGATGAGGTAAAAAAAAAGACCGGAAACAGAAACAGAATGTGAAGATAGCAAACGCTACTAGAATAAATTTGGTGTTTTTTCTTCATAATCTAGATTTCCAGTGCCGGTATTTTTCTCTCCACTGAATCATTGGAATTCCAATCAGCAGAGATTTTTTGTGACGTCACAGGCAGCTGTTTTTGCTGTTCGCTGTAGGATCATTAATTATTCATTTTCTTAATTATCCATTTTTATTTTCCGAAAACCCTTATCAGTTAAGTATTTGTACTGAACTTCCTTATAAATATACCAGTAGTTTTCGTTGGAGTATTTTTAACTTAGATTTTGCAACAATGTCTACCGCCTAGAACAGTGATGCATCAGGAAAAAAAAATTATTTTTGAAAAATCTCTACCTTATAAATGAACCAAATTCATGTCATGGTTTCCTATCATATTAGTGACGTTCAGTACTGGGCATATATTAGAATTAGAGCGCACGAGTAGAACAATCGTTAAAGGTGCCCTTCCATGCACATGTGGCTCTTTTGTTCGGGCTCCTCCTAGGCTGGCCATGTCCTCCATTATTCCGGAGTTGACGAATCTATAGCTGTTTAGGGAGTAAAATTACTGACTTGATGCATTGATTGGTCCTCCTAAGTAACGGTCTAGCCAAATGTGCATTCACTCACCTGCCCTATGCTTAATTGAGCGAAATTCATGGCGCATCACTAAGGGACAGGACGACATAGAACGTTTTATCCACTTTTTTAATGGACGTGTGGAGTTGAATTTCTCCACCTTAATAATCTGATATAACATATGTTTTGCACTTTATTTGTATCGCTGCTTAACATGTAGGCCAAGTGGTGCTGATATCAACTCAATTCCGTGCTAAGGAAAGCTATTCGCGTGTTCGACGATTGCTCGCGCCGCTAAATTCAACTCGATTATCTGGATTAAACCTGAAGAAGTCGTTTTCATATCAAATACCAATATTTAGCTTTTGATTCGTCGAAATAGAAATAATTTTGTATAAAATTACACTAGACATCGGCAATCCTCTCCTCATTAAAGCTCTAAAGTTCGTTTGACAGATCCATAAAACATCTGGGCCCACAAAAGTGATATATTTAGTAAAAACTGTTACTTAGAGCTTCGACAACCGGTTTTTTTCACCGGCATTGAAAAACATGCTTAATGTGCGTGAGTATGAATTACTCATGGTTATTAACCGCTTATTTGAAGGCCCACCTACATTTAGGTATTACTCCATGAGATTCCTGGAACTTTGTGTCAAACTCATGTGTTACCTAGTAAATATTAAATGTTTAAGACGCTTACCAACATAGGCTACTGCGCATTCTCTCTCC
>MQTX01000186.1:152920-181403 GCA_009735665.1 Angiostrongylus cantonensis | reverse complement strand
TATATATATATATATATTACTGTGCCGTATGTTTTCAGCAAAGTTGCTTCAAAGTAGCCCACTTATACAATGTTCATTATTTCTATGAGTAGTTAAAACCAGCTTTGTCGTATTGTTGTCTATCTGGGACTCAACAATGTATATAAGATGGTGAAAAAAGTTTAATTGAGATCGTTTATGATTCCGCGAGTAGTGGTAACAGATTTTGTTCGGGAGAACAAAAACACTGATTGACACATCGGCGTTGGGCTACCTAAAGTTATTTCACATGCCAAATATGCATTCAGTCACCTTTAAGAATAGATTCGAATGAATGACACTTACATAAGCGATAGACTGACACTTAACGCTTTATCGTTCTTTATTATGAACATATTATGTTACGCTACTCCACCAAAATAATGTGTCGTAAAGGGTATTTTACATTGTTATGGAGATTTCAGCTCAGCGTGCGTGCCATGTGATGAAGCCATTGGCCCAATTCCAAAAGCTATGGAAACATGGCAAATACGCGTTGTGGAATCTGCCGAATTTTTCGTAAACCTCAGCTCTTTTGCCTTAACGTTACAGCGTCGTAGGGTATTCATTGAGTTTTAGAGGACTGATTGATATGACACGCATATGTATTTCTCCTTTTCTTTTATGGCTCCAATACAAACAGATAAATACGAGCGCACATGCGTTTCAGCAATTCCGACATCGATTTTTTTCTCGCTTTGTTTTTATAGGGCGTTTGAGAAATGGCTCTCATTTTCTACTAAGGACACATAGAAATAATTCACATGAAACTAATTCAGCTCTGATTTTATTCAAGAGGAAAGCAGGAAAGAATTGAAAACGAAGAAATGTCGTTGTGGTTGTCGTAATATGATGTCCACAAAATGTTCGATGACAACAATCTCATTAAACGATCCCATACAGTGGTCTCTCCGAACCTTCAGTCTCTCTTTGGTTGTTTAAGGCCCCACTATATTTAGTGTTATTTCATGAGTTCTTGTCAGTGTCATTCATACTTCCAATGTTATACATTCTGTCTCCCGAGCGCTAACCTTACGTCATTAATCAAAATGTGGACACCTTCAATTATCTAGTGAAAAAATGAGTCCTTGTATCTGCATGTATGCTTGAAGTAAACGAATGTGGGTGTTTGAGAGCTCTGCTCATGTATATTTCAACCAGGCTCGTGTATTTCTCACTTTACTCGCGCTATTCATGTGTTCAAATAGTGGCCGAATTTTGCATTAAATAAAAATTTCACCATCCAAAACAAGTATTCTATACGAGTCGGTCCTCTGTGTTGCATTTGATAGCTTGAGCATTTCATTGTGGGAGTAACCGAGCACCACGGATATTCATATCCGTCGGTTCTCTTTTCTTCTCTCCATCACTATCTCTTTCTTTCTATACAACTTTTTCTTTCTATCCCTTTCTCTTTCTCTCCCTTTCTCTTCCTTTCTTTTAGGTTGTACTTCTATAACCTGTGACATATGTGAAGCTGCTAATCAGCGAGTGAGCAGAAGGGGCAATATTAAATTCTCCACCCAATCAATCGTCCTTGTCCTATAGCACCTTGCTTAGTGATCGCAACATTTTCTAGAAAAGTTTTTACTTTTTACAGTGTTTGATGAGAAGGAACCAGCAATTAGCTAGTTAGTGGTCTGTTGCAGAATGGGGTGTGATCTATTTATAGGTGGCGACATTCTATTTCCTCTTATAATGCTTCCCAGTAGTTACTCGACGGCAGGCTTTCACCAGCTAATCGACGTGCCGGAACACAATCCGCATATAAGCAAGCATATCCAAATGAGCGAATATGATTACGTGTAAGTAAATCCCACACAGCAGAGAGAAATCCCGTCCCGTAATCAATCTTCGTCCCTGAGAGCAAGTACATGGTCACTTTTGGTCCACTTTTAACACGCTTAACACCCTACTGGATAAACCCCACATAGCGGAACGATTACTAACTAGCTTGATCTCACCATATAGTGCAGATCCGTAGTCCATAATAATAGTAATTTCTATTAATGAGTACAAGCTATATTCAGAAAGGATATTTAGATTCGAGTTTTATCTAACAAATTTGCGTTGTTCGGAAGAAGAAATTCCAATATTTAATAGAAAATTTTTGTCACACCACAGATTTACTTTGCGATCGACTATTAGTTCGCTAATGGCAGATTAGCAGATTTTGTGGAGACTAAAAGCACGAGGGCTGCGAAAATTGTCATATTGGTTTGTTAGTCTGTGAGTGTATATGAGTAAGTGGACATTATTGCTTTAAACTTTGTATGCACAAGTCTCCATGGGTGTGTGACTGTGCATGTGTGTGGGTCAGCATGTGCATTTCTATGTATGTGTTTGTGTGTTGGTTAGGATGGGCGGCATTGAGCACTTTCCATTTATATAGGGTGCATTTCGAACATTGAATTTCATTCTCATGACATCCTTGAATAAAAATACTCCATATCACCCATCCAGTTTTCCACATTTCCTACACCGTCGCTTCAAAAAGATTTTTCCAACCATTTCACTTTGTTTGCAAACTTTTGAACTTCTTTTTGCTTCGACTTGAGTTTAAATCCGTAAAGGCCTTGTTGTCGTAGTTTCACTCAATTTTGATGTGCTTCAGCATCCTATAGATGCAGTAGTATCGGTGAGCATATATCTACAATGTTTTCTAACGTTGTCTAAGCATTGTTCTTTAGTTTCTATTAGCGTTGCAAATCTTTTATAGGTTTTCCGATCTGATTTCCCAGACTTGTTGTATGGTCTCTTCAATGACATTTTTGAGGCAATGGAATTAGAGTCAACGCTCATTTATTCTGAACAAGAATTTCAATCGTTGGTGAGTTTTAGTTCCCAAGATGCATGCCTTATGTTTTATACTATTATTTTTGTGATATTTCAATGACTAACTCGTAAGTAGGGCTTTAGTTATAAAGTAATGACTGACCAGCATATCCGGTTGAAAAAACAAACAGCCGTTTTTCTGAAGACATAAATTTGTTTGATTTGTGACTGTCTGTGTGCATTTTTAGGTTCAAAGGCAGCATTGGCCAACATGGGCAATTATTCTCGTTGTGGTTTGTGTATTCCTTACCATATTCGCATTCCTTTTGGGTAACTGTATCACCAAACGAGCTCCACCTTTACGGTAAGTGATTCTTCCCAATTTGACCAGTAATGCGGATGGGCGTAGCACAGTGGTTAGAAGTGCCCTTCGATGCATACTCGGTCGTTGAATCTATCCTACGGCCCAGCTCCACCGACTCTTTCATCTCCTTGAGGTCGAAAAATTAGTACCAGACCTTCCTGGGATGAAAATAGCACTGACTTGGTACATCGATAGCTAATGAAAATCACTGTGAAGGTCAGATGTACACGTGGTGAAGTCAAATGCTTAGCACATCCCTCTGAGATTGACCGATACTGAACGCTTTATCCTTTTACCCTGTTATGATTGAGAACAGGAAATCGAGTTGTGGTGGCTGATTCATCGTTATGGAAGCTGTTCCTAATGATGAAATTCGTTCGTCGACGGGCCGAAGTACTTGAACGAGATGGGTAATTTTGTACGGATGTTTGTTATGAAATTTTTATGCGAATTTCGTCCCATCAAGTGCGTTTGCCAATAAGTGTTTGTTGTTTTTTCTTCGTAATCTTCGTTTGCCTTCATTACAGATTCAAAAGTGGTGCAACGAATAATGCACCAGCAAATGTTCGCGTTGAGAATCGTCGAATGTGGGGTGCTGGATTTTCGGGTGGAATGTGGGCGGCCGCGTGATTTATCTGTAGTTTACGGATTTTGAATAAGTATGAAATTGTTGAAAGAAGGACGAAATAACGGCTACGTCAGACATTTCCTAATCAATCGCTATTACAAACATACACGATGTTGTGAGTAGTTGCGACCTCTGACTACCTCACTTTCAGATGGCCGTATTCCGTCTGAAAACATCACAACCAATATATTTTTGCACTAAGGTGGTGTTTTTAGTCGTTAATCACATTGAGCTGTCAGTTCTACTAGGTGTAACGTCTCAGTTCCTCCGTATGTTTATTTCATTTTATTCCTGCAAATCTCTATCTCATTCGATGTGTCCAGATTGCTGAGAAAAAACGGGATTTATGAGTTATACTTTTAACGCGAATATTATATGTAAATATCCGTATATATAAAGATTTATTCGATTTTTTATTGTTGACATTGATTTTGCATTCTTGGCTGCTTACTTAGTGCTCTACAACTTCTGCAGCGGTATTCCCTTGCAATCGTTGAGTACAACGGATACCAAATTACAGAAATAATTGATGAACTGCTGTAATCAACTATTTTGTGCTAGCTAATGTATAACCGCTATCATATGGTTGTCAGTAAAGTTTTCCCAAAAGGTCAATAAGACAAGACTGTGAAGTAAAGTCATTAGGTATCTAGGAAATGTTTTACCTTGCTTTTGCTGTTTATTGCTTTTGCTAAAATGAGAAATAAGAACGGGGAAGATAAATTCCTTCATTAGCATTTTCTACCGTAGTGGCAGAGCCTTTTTACTTCTTCAGACTTATCTGTCATCAATCCTTTTCTGCTTAAAAGGGTGACGCATAATAAAGCTCTTTGAATTCTCATGTACTAAGTGAATTCAAGTGTTGTGGAGACTAGCGATTCCATAAATGACCTTATTTCCCAGTATTCCTAAGGAGAGAGTTTGTAACAATGTTTATCTCGAAGGAAAACATATACATATATACATATATATATATGTTATATATACAAGACTGTACACGAATATATATACATATATATGTACACTATATATAGTAAGTGCCATATCGTGACAGAAATGGTTAGTTATTGTCCTTGAGGGTCGTGATTTCTTCCGAATTAAGTACTGATTTGCGCCGAGGAAATATCTTAAAAATGTTTATGAAAACATTGTAAAGGAAAACGAGTGGTTTCCTGGACTCTTGCTGTGATGATGAATGACAGAGTATGGCAAACCTTCAAGTTGAGGTCTGGGCGGATGTTTACTTCTCTCTCCAACCATTCAAATAGGCGAGGCATCAATTTGCCGTTTGGCATTTCCTGTGTTAATAAGTTATGTAAGCTCAAAAAATGGCACATAAATATTATTCCCCCAGTATTTTTAGAAACTTAGGAAGCTGAAGAAACTGGGGTTTCATTTCTATGAATAATCGACATCTCACTTTGTTGTTAAGCCAACACACTGTTATTACAAAGATCCTATATTCCGCTAACGCTTTGGCGCTTTTCTCTAAAACTGCAACGATTTGAGTTGATTACCCAGGGATATAACAATTTCTCGGTTCGTGCGGTCGTCGCAACGACGTGAATCGAAAAGGGTGTAGCGTTGAGGAATGAAGTTGCGTCACTTAGCACTATGCTATTGGGATTGTTCTTGACTGTTTATTAATTGATGTTATTTTGAAGAAGGTAATCCATTCTGGAACAATCGTGAAGAAACTATCACTGTCCTTTATAGGAGGCAAGAGTTGGTGACGCCACTCCATTATTCGTGCCGTGCTCGATTCTATTCGATTTGACTCTATATGACGATTACGAAGAAACAAATGCTACAGATATTCGTCCAGAATCATTGTGGCTCAGAAGAAGGGCAAACCGCCGTGGCGTTAGCGTTAGTCTAATTAGAAAGCAAATTCCTTTGATCTCGAGAAAAGATTTAGGTTCACATAATTCATAGCATGATGAGTGTCCCCTTAAAAGTCTCAATGATTTCAACGACTTCTATTTTCACTTTCATAAGCAGCATTAGGTAAATGCTTAGGAATAACTAGGAGTTAAAAAGAAAAGAAAATCTGTGTATCAATAAGGTTTTCATCTCCATTTCTGTATTTCCCAGTCCTCACTAGTTTTTTTTCCCACTGAAACTAAATTCTATATTGAATATGAAAACCTCGAGCTCTGGATTTCGAAGCTCGTCAAAAAAAGGATGTGCCAACGCTTCGATAGCAGAACTGCGAGCCGAAGGGTCATAACGAAATATGGAGCTGAGAAGACTGACTGCAGCCGAAAGACTTTTTCCTCTGAGTAGCTGAAAAATAGTGATTTTCATTGCTTGCAAGCAGATCTGGATCGATTGCTATGTTTATGATTCATTATTTATTAATTTTTAGTCACTACACCGCATAAATTAATAAATTCCTCTTTTTACGTTAGTTATCTATGAAGTTTTTTTATTCGATCTTTCCCAAGTGCAATTCGTAAGAATAAATTGTCTATATGAAATTAAAGAGAATTTATGCAGCTGTTCTGTTCACCTTTCTCAATGGAATACTTTTAACTGTTGGCAAGTCCATCTCCTTGTGGTTTTGATTCATTGCAAGTATATCTTCCTTCGTTGGGATTCCAACAATCTAAAATGTTCGACTACACTGCCTATTAGATATGAAACTATTTTTTAAAAAACTTAAGCAGAAAGGTTTTCTGGAGTTACGCATCGTAACCTTGATTATCTCGACCAGCTGTTGCAGGGCAGAGCCACCTGGGAATATTGGCCTTCCAAGGATTAGCTCGGCCATCACTGTCCCAGCAGACCACACATCTAAAAAATTTAACAGGGTCCTTTTTCGAATGAATGAAAATTTCTCAGAAAGAACCGAAATTGAAGTGTGTTTTTGTTTTGGACGTCTGAATTTTACTTCAAATGCTCTTCATACTTCTTAGAATACTTAAAATTTGAAGGAAATATCTCCAAAAGATGACTATCTGAAGACAACTCACCGATCTTTGTGGTGTAACGAACAGCGCCAAAAATAAGTTCTGGTGCTCTGTAGTACCTGTTAAATTGCTTTCTCTTTTTATGTTTTAGCGACAACAATATTTATAAAATATTCCAAAACACCAAGTAATATAAGTGAAATTAGACAACCTTGAACAAATGTATGAAACATTAGTGTCGTTCTTGTTCAATACTTTTGCCGATCCAAAATCACATATTCGAAGAGTCCCCCTATCGGGATTCACTAACAAGTTTTGGGGTTTGATGTCACGATGACATATATTGAAACTGTTCATGAAGGATAGACCGCGGAACAGTTGAAACATATACAGCTGAAAGGCAAATCATCTCATGAAAATATTCGTCTCTTAATCCCATGTTTTAAAACTAAATTTAAAAAGCAAAACGTTCTTCGAAATATGACAATCAACTCGATACTCGCCTTAGTACTGAAAAGATCCAAAACCTCTCCTGTTTGCGCGTATGCCTTTATGAGTTGATGAACAGTCTTCGGGAAGAGCTCCAGAATCAAATAAAGATATTCGTCCTTCTAAACGCAGCTCGCTATCAAAACGTCCTCTTGTTTTGATAAATAATCTTAATAGGATCAACAAACCTTATTATCTGAACCGTAGAAGTAATACATCAATCTTACTATATTAGGATGTTCAAGTCGTCTCATAATTTGTAGTTCTCTATGCTGTAACAAATACTCTAATGAAAAGTCTGTTTTTCAGTAAACTCTGATGTAATTATCACTATCACGGATACCTTGAACCTTTTGTCCTGGTGTACCTTTTTAATGGCCACGTGTTCATTGGTGTCATATAAGGTTGCCGAGTATACCATTCCAAAACTCCCGGCGCCAATCACCTACCAAAATAACTGCAGGTTTCTGAGATGACAGGTAAGGACTAGGAGCTCACCTTCACATCGGTATACCGGATCTCGATCTCCTTGTTTGAATTCGAATATCCTGGCTTAACTTTAACACATGTGACATTTTTCGCCGAATTCTTCACTTGTAGTTTATCTGCCATTGTTTATGATGGTATCCTTTGAGAGAAATACGATCGCAAGAAGACAATGGTCAAGGCTGGAACGATTTGCCGGAAGTGGTATTTCTCATATTCGTCAGTGTTTTAGTTACATTCATTCGCATTTGGCAAACAACCATTTATAGAGCTAGATGCGGCTACATTTAGAGATGTCTTTCACAAGCAACGTGGTGAAAAACCTCGTGTTCTCATTCCCAGGAGGATGCATAGAAGAATATCTGGCAAACAAGGAAAAAAAAAGAAACGTGAGAGCGATAGAGAACGCGGTGATAAAGCAGAGGGAAAGTGAAATGAGAAGGAAAGAAGTTGTTACAACAAAGCGAAGCTTTAGTAAGTTCTTCCATTTGCTTTCTCATTGTTGATGACCAACCTATTTTTATACTTTTGTTTCACCTTCAAATCCACAACGAGTCCATTTATGAGAGTTTGAGGTTCCTTACAAGGTGCAACTTCATGTGGTTGACGACAACACGCATGCGCTTTATTCATGGGAAACTATTAGAGAATAAGAAACTACGAAATGAAAAAATGTGGAGCCAAAGGATAAGCATGGCTTCTTGGGCGGTGCTAATGAGCACGCATAGCGTCGGTCTTGTCAAAACCCCAGGCAGAATGGTCAAGATGATGAGAATACTCACAATACCAGCTAAGTGTCGAAGGCGAAGAATTGCACATCCACATAGATAATTATCACATGCGAAGAAAACATTACAAAACGACTGCAGACCCTTCTTTTTTATTGCTATTCTCACTGTCAAGAAAACAGATAGACGGCTACGAAGCCAAGAAGAATGATTAGCCAATTCGAAAGACACACTCTCGATCCACCTTGGCATTGGTAGTGGACTTGTGTTTTCTTACCAACTCTGCTTTTTTGAAGGGGCACCGGGTTGCTAGCACTCATTTTGATGTTCAGTGGCTAACGTTTCGATCACTTCGCCTTTTTCAGATCCCAAACGTTTTGTGCTACAGCCGTTTGTTTACTACACGGTGAATAAATTGTGATCTTGATAAAAACCTAACTTATCAGCCATACCACATATTTTTCTGTTAAAAGGCCACTTGCTGCCTTCGTCTTTAAAGAGTGAGATCATATTTATATACTTCAGATACGATAACGCATCAACCTCACTCGGACCAGAAGATTCCTCAGAGAAGGGGGAAATCTTATTGAGTCATTATAGTTTTTTCAATCTGAGCGAAGTTTATTCATCATTGTATTCGAATTTGATAAGGGTTAACCCACTCTTTAAAGGCGAGTGAGCTGAGTGCTTCTTGAGAAATGAATTTTTAGCTTCGTTTATAAATTAAGGTCCCATAAGGATTGCAGAATATTTGAAGCGTAATAAAGACGCAGCTACGCCACGATAGTTCTAGGCGATTAAGAAGGCGAAGTCGCTGAAACGTTAACCACTGTTCCATGTTAGCAGTGCCGTTTCAGCTTAAAAAAGCAGAGCCGCCGAGATTGGCCGATTGTCTGGATGACGTCTATTAGCGAAATCTTATTTATAGCTTGTCATAGCACTGCATGCCTTTGTGCACTTTGGGCTGAAAGCCCATCTCTATGAAACGTATCACATTCCGATGAGTGAGGAACTAAATGCAACTGTTGCAAGTAGGAATGTGTACATAGACCATGAATTGCTACAAGAATGATATCTCATTATGGGAAAACCATTCGCAGATATTTTGTTTCATTTTTTGAAGCCATTCCTTTAGAGCAAAAGAAATGTGATAAAAAAAAATAAAAGAAGACAGGGGGATCGAAAGACATTTGAAGAAGGAAACCAGCAGTGATGTGTTTTGAAATCCTGCTACTGAGAGTGGTTGGGCGCAATACTCATATCCCAGTGGGATTCACTGGTTGAATATCAATTATAACATGGTTTCAGAATGAAAAGTCGGCCTAACTGACGAAAACTTGTAATAAGTTGTTAAGTACGAAAGATCTCATCTCACAGTGTGAAAGCTTCAAGCTGTTAACTTATACGCTACTCAATACAATTTTCTTTATCGTCTCAACTATTTGAACCCCTATCGTCTCGTTCTATACTAACTTAATAGAGTTGCGAATAGTGATCAACAGAAGACAACCATAAGGTTGTCAAGGAAAATTATGAGCTCCAAAAATGTGATAAATGGATTTGCATGAAAGTAAATAAACTCCAGTCTGAACTGAAAGTGTGTTTTTAACGAAATCTACTTCATCCACAAAAATTCAAGCGATAGAAAGGACCGAAATCTTACCTAAATTGAGGCCTACAGCTTAAAGTGCTGTCCAAAATGAAACTGACAGAGTAGAAAGCTGATCTTATCAGTAAAACTAGCACCTATCAAATAATGTTTACGTCTAAACACACTACCACAAAATAATACCATTTTGGCAAAACTGTGCATACAAGAGCGGTTACGTGAGAATTCCTTCGGAAATTTGAAGTGACTGGATGCCTCAGGGCAACCCTTCTATTGAAGACGACAACCTTGTTAAGAAATTGTTTTGTGTATAATCAAATCGAATATTTTCAAAGATTTTTATTAGAAAAGAACCAATACGAGGTTTTCGGAATAAAACAAATGAGATTTACAGGTTTTCTAGCAGGTTTCAGTTTACGATGGTGCGAAATCGTAGGGTACCTCCATCCATAACCTCCTTGCCAGTTGTTAGGCAGTTTGCTATCAGTACGCTTCAACGAATATCTTCATTTTCGACAAGTCAACCATAGATTTTGACCTTCGCAGCCTCTATTTGTGAAGCTTTATATAAATCGTTGCTATAGAGTACATTTGGAAGTAGCAGAACTTAAGATGCAGGAAACGATGACGCAGAGTTTGAAACTTCAGTTCATTTTGGTCACATAATTCATGCCAAACGACGTAACAGTGATCATTTGTGCAAAAGAAAATAATGCGCGACCTTTCTAATCATTTTAAGACTTGTGGGCTTTCCAAGATCTAGAGATATTCATTAGGATGTATAAAAATCGGCTTCTAATTCCCAGTCTCATATTAACCTCCAGAAAATCATTTCTAAGAAAAATACTTTTGGCCAACAAAAAGTGAAATTGCTCCAATACATAGACACGCTGATGGAAACACAGAATTGTTTTTATTGATATTGGAATCTACTCTAAGACACACATATAGCTTGCCCCGTAAGGGAGACTTTCACAATGATCTATGAACCAGATGAAATAGGTCACCTGCTTAAACAGAGTCTTATTGCCGAAAAACGCTTTTCCCAGTATTTGGAAAAATTTGTCTTTTGTTTATAATGTCGGAGAGCCGATGCATTCGATTTTGTCTTCCAGAAGTAGCTAATTAATTCACGACACATCGTTGTCACAAACAAAGGACAATGCTGTGAGAGGGATTTCACTCTAGGAGGTTCATATTCAATGGATACAAGTCAATTTTAAAAGCTGATTCCATTCTTAAAAGCAAAAGAGGAAAAACATGGTTCCTGAAACTAGGACGAACACAGCCGACATGAAGTGGAAGTACATAAAGTGGGTGCCGAACTTCATCAGACGAAAACGGAAGCTGTTTCTTATGCAAACACAAATTTATTTGTTAAGTTTTATCTGCTAGGGTTATGAAAGTGTTTGGCTGAGTAAATCGCATCTCAACTTGACCTCTCCAGGCTCTGAAAAAGGCGAAACCGCCGAAACGTCAGCTATTGTATCGTAATAAATTCTATAATAACAACCTCGTGTCTGCTTATTGAAATAAAACATCGAATTATCAATCAATGCTGAGGCTGACAGAAAGTTGGTCTTGGGAATAAAGTGGAAGTGCGAAAGAATCGTTAAATTCAAGAAAACATTTCACTAGATTATTATTCTCCATGGTTTCTTGACGTTGAGCCGTAGAATCATTATTACACTGGCTAAGGACAATGCAATAATCAAAACCTAGGTATCACAAGAATTCATCCGAAACAAAAGTTCAGCTTAGATTTCACTAAGGGAGGTAGGAGCAACAAGCTTTCATGCTCTCAGTTCAATCAATATGCAAAAGCGCTGTAAAGATTATTATCCTCGAAGTAATCACAATGCCTTCGCTTTTATGTGGCCACTTCGACAAAGAAACTGAAGCTAGAGTAGTTTCTCGCTGGACTTCATGATCAGCTAGCTCAACAGCTGGTGTGAGCTTTAAAAACTCAACTACCAGTCGGCGCCGATGGTAAATCATTCATTTTAATCGCTAATGTAAGGTATGAAACTAAGAAATAGACTTCATAGACCAGAAAAAGAAATAGCAATACACTTAGTAGAGTTCTGAGAAGTTAGTGGAACATTAGAAGGACAAGAAAACGTTGTCCTTTCATTGTCGTTGACTTAAACAGATTTTTTAAGCCACAACTTACTGCGTCTGAGACCTATTCCATTGTAGAAATTTAACGTCCACATAAAATGTTGTGATAATTAAGATGAATAAATACTTCAAAATTCGTGATCTTTCTTAATTTATAAAATTGAAGCGGCAGCAGCAGCCGCTGAAAGCGGCTCTGCTTCGATCCAAAACGACACGCCTCGAACTGTTATCGGTCAAAGTAATGTTTTAATAAGGCGAAAGATGTTTCTTCAATTTCTTTGGTGATTTTTGCATATACGATTATTTATGCCCATTTGCCTGCCGCTATCAGCAAATGAAATAAATAAGTCATGATTGTTCGTTGTTGTTGATCTAGATGATACTTATTTACGAAATTACTAAATTTCAAATCAGTGCCTACCTCACAAAAGAAAATCACAGCATGTTTGTTTTCTACAGAAATCAGGCAAAAGCGGCTTCTGTTGTACCAAAATGATGTAAACATTGCAAAAAGTAACATATGCACTTGCGAACACCGAGAATCTGAGAAGAATTCGTGGTCACCCAGAAGCATTTCTTGTGGTAAAACCAGACTACCACACATCGGAAGAAGGCCGATAGAAGTGACGGATCAACAGCTTGAAATTAAGCCTTAGTTCCGAGAATATCATCTATTTTCTCGTAGGGAGATCCTTACCGCAATCTGGATAAGTTTTCGAATCAAGTCAACCGGCAATTACGAGCTAACTCGGCTGAAATCCTGAAAACGCAAGCTTGTAAATCATACTAAATTGGTTGGTGTCAGCCCAAATGTCATCTAGCGAAAACGATTCTCCGCGTATGATTTCGTATCTCGCTAGATGGAAGAAAAAAGTAAAATATAGTACTTTCTCGATATTGATTTGATCAGCCCTGCAATATCAGACATTTCTCTGTAGCTTTCACTACTCGCTCCACATCCTATGCTACTTATTTCGTGGACAAAAAGTTGTCGTGGCTACCAGTTTGGAAATTTTAGCCTCTATTTTTTGCTATCTTAACCGTTTTATTTACTGCCTACTGTGTTTAATGGCAGGTTATAATGCGATATATAACTACAACGGTGCTGAGATATTTGCAAAACTCTGGACCGCAGGTGTCTATGGTGGGGAACGAACGCGCTATTGTCCTTTCCGGGGAGTAACGCGTTCACCATCACACCATGCGGTTTTGACGGGTGATTGCTAATAGCAGAAATCTATAGAACTAGCTGAGAGACAGGCGAGACGAAGGACCCGCATGGTGTGGTGGTGAACGCGTTACTCCCCGGAAAGGACAATAGCGCGTTCGTTCCCCACCATAGACACCTGCGGTCCAGACTTTTGCAAATATCTCAGCATCGTTGTAGTTCTATTTTTTGCTTTTTACGCCTCCTTTAAACTTTGTGTCGACCCCTTATAGGATCCGTGATGACCGTTGTGGCAGTTGTAATTGGTCTCTAGTCGATTACTCTGGATTACATCACTTTTTTCCTCAGGAATTCCGTTTTTTTCATTATAATAGCGATGCTACACAAGCAACTTTGCAGGATAGATCGATATCCAACAGGTGGTTCAATTAAATAGCTTTCTACTGCACATTTTACACTTTTAGTAGAAGTGTTTAATGCTTAAGGAATAACATCTTCGAGACTGACGACTCTTTCATCAGTTCCGCTTCACGACTTAGAAGTGGATGACATGAAGGAAGTAGTACAAAAGTGAAGAAAATGAAGTGGCGGTTCTTTAATCTGTCGGCCACTTTGAAAAATTCCTTTTCCATTTTCTCGAAAAAGTGTAATGAACGGACTAGAACTAAAATCATGCTTAATGCGAATTCTAAACAGTTTTTATATGCAGTTCTTGTCAGCGGTAATTGCCAAGTCTACAACCAGCATTTTGTTAAGAGTAATGTCCTGATGGGGAATGCTCGAAAAGAAGAGCAAAAAACGGGAAAGAAGGGTGTTCTTGATAATACATGGCACTAAACAGTGTTTAGTTGGTAAAATGTGAGTATAAGTACTTCTCAAATCAGAATCTCAATAAAGAAAGAATAACCAGAGTTTGCTCAATGTTAAGTTCCTGCTTGCTAACTAACGGGACGTTTGCTTCGCTTCCACGAAAAGCGAAACTTTTGTTGATAAAAGTAAAAAGTTCAAATTCTCCGCGTGTTGATGCATTCGTTCTCTTACTTCACGAGTTATGCACTTTTTTTCCTCCCGTAAAAAACTGTTCGGTACGTGCTATCAACCATGGTAATTTTGGTCGAAAAGCCATTCTCAGAAAATTTTACATTATTGCTTCCTAATGGATCCTTCTGGAGGTAGGTAGGATTGGATTACTCTATCCTTCGTCATTATCATCTAACACATGTTTGTCCACCTGGAAAGTATGATGACAATGGCGGCTACCCGCGATAGAGCTCATCTTCACTAACATTATTGCTTTCATAAGGTCTCTTTCTTTCATGGTTTCCAGTCCTGTTCATTCTCCTATCAATATCATTAGTTAATTTCGGCTGATCATTGAAACCACATTAACATAACCCCTTACGAATTACAGCAAAGCCAACCTCAGTCATCTGCTTTATTTCTTTAAAAAATCTGATAAATCATAGCTATGATGATTCGCCTTAGCACTAGTTGTGCGGACATAAAAAAGCATACAAGTCATCTGTTTCCAAAATAGTTGAAAAGTTTTTTTGAGAATGAGCTTTTTAAACTCTTGTTTTCCAATTTTTAACCAATCGGTTCAAAATTTAATCGATTTCGAATGAGATAAAAGTGGAATAAATACGTTTTCATCATGATACTGAATGAAAAAGGTTATTTGAAAAAAGTAATCTATGAAAGTATTCTTTAGAAAGGCTAACTTTTTGACGAAATGACGATACTTAGCAAAAATCTGGTTAAATAAATACTTAAGTTAATTGAAGTAGTGGCTATGTGCCTTTGCGAGGTCTACTGACGGTCTGTCGACGAACAAGCTAGCACACCAAAAATAGTGCCTTTCTGTAACGAGAACATACAATGGCTTACCAAATTTGACATTATGAAGTCTCAGAGAACAAGTGAACAAATAAAACCATTCACAGTGGGATTGTCATTTTGTCATGAACTCTTCGGAGAGCGACATTTAACTCTATATAGCACAGAGGCGAGCGGAAGAATATTTGCCTTATGGAATGACTTAAGGAGACCGACTTATCAGATCAACGTTCCTTTCCCCTATCGACAAGTCTTTCACGATACACCAAAAGGATTGCCAGCTTGGCTTGTCTGCCCGAGGCCCGTAGTCCAACCAACGATCGCGTGTGCTTTGTAGGACTCCCCACCCACTCTGCGACACGTGCCCTTCATTCCTTCGCACATAGTAAAGATTGAGATTTTCTTCAAACTGCAAAATTTTTTGGTCAGTGACATAGTTTATTGTTGTAGAATAAAAGACAAGCAAGGACGAAATTCTCAGCGTTTAACAATCCATGAAAGAAGCTGGTACGTCTCGTAATAAATCCCACGACCGACTTTCTATTAACCTCGGTATTGATCAAGTGATTCTCCGTATTCTTGTTGAGCGAACGCGAAGTGTTATTTTTATTCTTTATTCACGAATAAGCTGACGTTTCGGCGGTCTTCGCCTTCCTCAGATCCTGGAAAGTTCAAGTTCACAGCAATCTATTCGGCCGTACACCTCCATAACCAAACAGAGGAAGTGCTAAACCAAGATTTCAATCAAATTGAACACAGAATATCTTCTTTGCACACTCACCGCTTTCTATGAGGCTTCCACTGAGTATGTCGCGTGGAGACCAACAGCACAGAATTCACATGGAAGTGTAATGTGCCCTGTAATTCTAATGAATAACAAGCTTATATGCTGCCCGATGTCACGCATGGTAATGAGGCATTCTTCCCCGCGGTTGATTTTCGGATTTCTGGAATTAATCCAGAACGCCTCGAGAATTTTACGCGCTTGTGTTCTCAATTCCCGTGCGAGGATCATGACACTTACCTCAAAGTCCTACCCGCTATCACCCTGGGTTCTATGCGTGCCTAGTGGCGTATTTGGTTTACGTTTGCCGACTAGATGTTCTCAACTAGAGGTGAGGATAAACGGGACCTTTTTATTGCTAGAGTTTTCGTTTGGAGGCCTAGGATTTTCCCTACACCTATCCCGAGCTACAGTTCCGTTGCCATTGGAAATGGCTATTTGCCGTGCCAAGATCCGCAAATCCTCTCTCTGCTCTCTTCCCGTGAACACGTTGGTAGTTGTCCGAAACATGTTTGTTACAAGCGCCCTTCTCCTGTGAGAGGGGTGAGAGGAGAGGTGGTGAACCAAGATGTTTTTACTACTCGGCTTTCGGTACCACTTCGTAATGTAGCGATTTCCCGACAGACTGATTTGGACGTTCAGGAGTATTTGCCAGTTTTCTTTCGATTTCTCCCGGGTGAACTTGATATACTCTGAATGTTTGTTCAACAACTCAAAGCACTTGTCCATTTTCTCTTGTGCTGAGCAAAGGACAAAACAGTCATCTAAATATCTACCGTATGGCAACGGCCCGAGATCGGTCACTGGTGATTTCACCTTAGCTTATTCGTGAATAAAGGGTAAAGGATAAAGGATAAAGCTCTCGGCGTTGATCAATCCCTGAGGGATGCGTCATGCATTCGACTTCATCAAGCATCGTCGGAGGTGATTGAATGCATATCTGGCCTTTACAATGACTCGCGGTGGCCGGCCGATATATCGAGCCAGTGCTGCTATCCTCCCAGACAAGTCTGGTACCAATTTGCCGACCCCGGAGGGATGGAAGGCTTGGTGGGCCATGGGCGCATTTCACGTGCGCGCCGCAGTGGCGCCTCCAACCACTGCGCCACGCGCGCCCATCGTTCGTGAATAAACAATATTCGTGAATAAACAATAAAAATAACACCTCGCGTTTGCTCAACAAGAACACGAAGAATTACTTGAAAGAAGCGTCATGCATTTAATCTCATCAAACATAGAGGTGATTGAACGTTTATCTGGCCTTTACAAAACCAATACGCTTTTCTATTCGAACCATCAAGGAAATATTCTCGAGTCAACAAGAATCCAATAATACGCGCACAATCCAGTCTCTTTCGCTAGCAAATCAACAAGGACTCCCTCCAATCTACAAAAGCTGGCGACTGCCACTGGTGATGATCTAGGAACGCTCTAGTATAGGCACACCAGGAGTCAAAGGAATGTAGGTCTGTCAGCTATTTAAAAGGAAAAGAAAGTTCCGAGTAGCAGCCGAACTCTTAATAACTATTTACTTTCGTGCAGGTTTGAAACAGCCAATGCTGGGATACGCACATCATGTGAAGTCGATTTGTCTAAATACACAACATATTATGTTTCTCCCTGGTCTTACAAGCCCTTTATTACTGAAATTCGGATCCCAGAGGGTGAGCAGCGCAGTGATAATGGTGCCATTCATAACGAGCGCTGGAATGGTCCGACCTCGTTCTGGGCACGTCAAGGCTCTCCTCCTTTTGGGATTTGGAAATTAGTACCAGAACCTCCCGCTCCCAACTTACTCCCTCAAGTCTACCCCAGAACGTTCTAGCATAGCTCTTCTAGAATTTCAGAGAGAAGCGACTCTACCAGCATTTAACGATGCATTAAGAATGCATCAATCCTCAAGCAGCAGTCGAATCCACTTGTGAAAACTTCAAAGACCTTGTGATAGTTGCGAGGAAACGAACGAAATGCATGAAATGCTATGATCAGCACATTAAATGTGGAAATGAGTAATATGAAATAAAATAAGTAAAAAAAACACCGGATACCGTAACCATACCCAGTGAGGCGAATTTTCTGAATATGAATAACTTCGTTTCCAAATGATGTGAAAAATTCCAGTGTTCTATTTTGCCATTTAATGAAAAAAAGCCCACCTGGTTTCTATCAATTACATCAATTCCAGGGCATAAGCAGAAAGCTATTCATTGCGAAAATAGCGAAAGCTTCCCTATTCCTATGCTTACTTGCATGGTACTCGGATGGCACGTCCTCACTAATTGTGCAAACCCCAACTTAATCTCAATTTTTCTGAGTTTTGCTGGTTTAGCCATTGTGGTGCCCAGGAATCCCGAGGTCAGCCTGACCAAAGTCTGCCGTAGGTCGTCACCACCGCAGGCAGTCGCCGCCCTTGTGGATGAGAGGGAGATTTGCCACCCTGCGACTAGTTTGATGCAAAGACGGGGTGGATCCTGGTGTTGGTTTACTCTTAGCTGAACTTCCTGGTCGAAACGCTGGACTCCTTTTCAGCTTGGGAAACCCTGGTGGAGGATGAATATCTCGATACATCGCAGCCCGACACCTAGGAACACATACTAGTCACGATGAGGAGGTAAACCTTTGCGAGGTTTTTTTTTATAAAACTGCGAAATTCGACGTTGAGAATTCTTTCTAAAGTCTTGCAACATGATTTTGTGCAGTTACATGAAGAATGAAGTTCGATGTGGGGGCCGTTCTACTCTTAATACTTCGCATTTATTGTATATAATCCAGACCAGTCCTTTAGAGTGCAGCACTGCACAAACGAGGTAGCGTCACCCAGCACGATCCTTTTATACGAAGCGCCCGTCACGACGATGTGATTTGACCTCACCCGGCAGTTCCCCAGGATATGGACCGCCTTTGGTCGATTGCCAACCAGTATTATTTCTCTTGCGGCGACGATCCATCCGGCAGGAGTCTGTTTAATATTAGCTGAACATAAAGCAGAACTGGATGCCATGGCTACCATGGTCAACATCACAGGAAGAAACAACTGGTGCCGACAATGGACAATCATCGCAACTCTGATAAAGGTGAAATCGCAGAAGTGTTAGCCACAATAAGGATTTGTAACAGCCTTGTGTATACTTATCGATGAAACAAGACATTTGCAATTTAGGGGATGGGGACAGACAATGGGAAAAATATATTATTTAGATTCAAATAGTATTCAAGACATTTCTGGTAATCCAGAGAAGATGTGCCAGTGGTTTCTTTTATGTTGGTGACCAAGGCAAAGATCGAGAAACGTGAAAAAAACAAGAAGCACCGAGTTCTCATTTGTTCGTAGACTGGCAAAAATTGTTGCGAAATTATTTCCCGTCAAAGCACAATGTTTAACTTTCTATTTAGTGCCTACTATCTTTTCACGCCTAAGTGTTATGTGAAATGTAACCACAGTGATTCTAAGATAATTGCAAAACTCGGAATCCCAGGCCAATTTCGAACTCGCGATTGCCCTTTGAGCCTCCGCAAAGCATCATTGTTGTTCTATTTCCGTGAATGTTGAAGTTTACTGAAAAGCAGCTGGTAAGGTTATGAGGCTGCCCTCACTGGCTCAATGAACTTCACTTATTGGGTGATACAAACCCGCCTGAGAGCCATGAGACGTTACGGTTCGTAGGGATGCCGCTTTGCATATGCGTTCGGTCAACTGTTACGTGTGCTCAAAGCATAGATCTAAACCAGGAAAGAAAGAAGGGCTCCAGTAACCACTGTGCTTGCGTGTCAGTTTTTTTTTTTTGGTTGCCAACACATTAAACGCCAATGCTGTTCCAAAAATCACCTTTTTTTTTGCTCGTTTGCGTGCAATTCGTATCTTCTCTGGCACTTCCTAACGAATAGATACGCGAAAATCCCACTGCTACATGTATGGTTTCCACAAGCTGTCTCCTTTTTTTCAAATCCTGTTTTGGTTAAAAATGTATTAAACTTTTACTGCCCTACAATATGTAAAGGTTCGTTAACTCTACCGTTTTTGTTTGATACATCAGTAGACCACCTCGAATAATTGAACAGGCTAAATAAGCATTCAATCACATCTAACGATGTATGATGAAGCCGAAGCCATTCCGCATCCCACGCATTTCCGAAATGTAGGTTTTGAAACGTCGCACTTTTCTTTTTACTATTCATAACTTTTTCGTAGGATTCTACTCAACAATTATGCTTATCTAAACTTTGACCCTTATGTCTTGTAGTCCTGGTGACATCGAAATCCTGTTCTTGAATATCTTAAAAGCAAACCCGGAAAAATTACTACAGGTTCAAAAATGACGTAGTGGTATCTATTTTTGATTTATGTGATACAGTGTTACTTTGTTGGAGAAACTGATAAAAAGTAGAGATATTTGTTCCTCTAGTAGTTTCCCTACATGACTAATAAAGAGAAATCGAATTGTTTGTTTCCGTGAGCCGAGAATTTTTGAATTATGGTAACTTCACTTGGTTCTCACTGCTCGAAAAGCTTCCAGTTCCAAACAACGAAAAAAATGTTAGTAAAAATTCTAAGAAGAATTTGGGAAAAGACTTCTACAACGTATCAATCATGTAAGGTGTATGCAGCACTGCGGTATGCTCACGTACTTCATGAATTTGTGAATAGAAAACATTTTTTGGAAATCATAGAATCGTGAATTTCGCGCTATATTTTTTGAAAGCCCTAGTTCTAAGGGACATATGGGGTTGTGAATGTTACAGAGTTATAGAACAGGTTGTGTATCCACCTAATGATATGGTGTTTCTGTCACACACTACATTTTACCATGTTTCATCTGCCAAATACATTTCTCCCAGAATTTGGAAGGATCTTGCTGCTTGTGTTAAACGTGTTTTGGTATTTCTTGCAACTGATCCTTCCATACAATAATCATAGCAATAAGAAGAGCACAAAACAGTGAACCCTCCGTTGAAAATCGTACTTTGTATGTCCTACATAAGCCATGATGACTTTTTCAAATAAGTCCTAATAACTAACCGATGATTTTCGTTGACTAGAGGACGTAAGAAGTATATAAGCTGGCAAGCATATAAAAGATACTTGACCTTGATTATCGCGAATAATCCAGCTTTAACCGTGATCAAACAAGGAATTTCGTAACTTGTTTGAAAAAATTCTAGACTCCCATAGTTTCCACTTCAACTCATAAACTTCATTACGAGCTGAGATGTGCTTGTTGAAAGCAGAAGGGAAGGCGGTAATTGCCCCAGAGTACGTATGAATTGGAAGCAAAGACCGATCAGTAGGTAGAAAAATTAGCCAAGTCAATTAATTAGTGGAGTTTTATCCACTTTTAGTCGTAAAAATCAGAGTCAATGCTCTATCAACCTTGAGAAATGTTTTAGAAAATCGGAAAGGTAAATAAGGCTCTTTCTTGTAAGGTTGCGACTATTCTGTACTTCGTCGTTTTCTCTCTCAGCAATCGCGAGGTTGTTAAGCAGCATACGTTTACTTCCATGCAATAACACACATACAACACAATCGAAGCTGACGTTTCGTCAGAATCGCCTTCTTCAGAGCCTGGAAGGGTACATTACGGTAAACGAGGTAAACGTCAGCTACCATTGTGTTGTATGTGTGTTATTGTATGGAAATAAACGTTTGCTGTTTAACAACCTCGCGATTGCTGAGAGAGAAAACGACGAATTCATAGTCCAATGCCGAGGTTAACAGAAAGTCGATCCTGGGTACTATTCTGTACTTCTTCATCACTTTATTCTTCCTTTTTCTTTTCACTCTTTATCGTCCACCTCTATCTCTCTACCATCGATTTTCCCACTTATAACGATTTTTTATCTTTTGTTTATCGTTAATTTCAATGTTCATGAAACTGATATTACAGCTTTGAGCGATGTCACCAGACGACAATTTCAACTTCAGCTACGATCAACTTCCCATATAGAGTGACAATGAAAATACTGGGCTGTGGAGAATCAGTGCACAGAACCGAGAAATTCTTGTGATTTTCTATGGCTGGTAATTGGGAGTTGGTTGTCAACGAAACTGAACAGCGGTTGCTTGATAGCTCAAAAGAATTGGGACAGCATAATGGTGATGTAGTGAGAAGACAGAAACAACAGCACCATACTGCCCACCGTTCACGGCACCTCTTTCCCTCACTTCATCAAAACCGGAGGTGATATAAGGCTACAACCTGAATTTACTCTTCGTGGACAAAAGTGATAAGATAGCCGCCTACTGTTTGTCTGCAGGAAGGAATGCATGTACTACGTGCATTTGTGTCGCTGTAGTTTAGACACACCTTTTTCCACAGATGCTTTAGGTGGAGGCAGTTCTTTTTCACTTGATCACCCAAAGGTGCTCATGGAACGATTGGCGGCTATATCAAGAAAGCCTGCAGAGAATCTTCTCTGTCTAAGACTTTAAGATGGGTATCTACTTGGTAATGACAGATGTCGTAGGTCTTCGATGGCGTCAATTTCGCACTTCATTGAAGAAAGCGACACCAAGTGTTCGAAAAATGGAAACGATGTGCCGAGTGTTATAAGGCTATGAGAGATTTTTGGGAGCGAAATTACGCTACAGTACGTTCCAGAATGGTTATAACTAGGTGGTGCCGTTTTAAACAGTTTTATTGCTTAGTTTGTTTCAGTAGACATTACACTAAATTAGTATCACCAGTACGGAATCGTACTTGAAAATTATTCCTCGTAGGTAACAATTACAAGTTTTATGCGAAGATTGTTAAGTTTATGAAAGAATTGAAAGTTGTTCACGGAAAGTGTAACTTTATGGTAGGTGGTGGACCCTCAATAACCTCCGTAGATTTCCACTGTAGGCAAGAATTATAGGTTGTTATTGTCACTGTTATTACTTAATATTGAGTTAAACATACATGCCTATAGTGTATGTAAAGAGAACTTGTGAATCTCAGGTTATAAAATGAATTCAGAAACGAAAGGGGTAGCGTAATTGTTAATGAATCAGTCGACCAGAAAGCAAAGGCACTAGTTCGACCCTCTACCCAACGCTTTTCTCCAATCCATGTGGGGACGCCTTAGCTTGGCTGTCTCGAAGAATGCAAGGAGAATTCACTCGATCAGCACTCTACGACATTCATAAAGAAGACGAAATCCTCATGCAGCAGCCGAAGCGACACCCTAAAATGCTATGAGACATTTGCGAACGATAAATGCGAGGAAAAAACGGATCAAACGCTAGATGTGCTGGGGTCCACACAGTTGGTGTGAGGAAAGATCATGTAAAATAAAAGCAAAGAATAAGAAGTAAAAACGACATAATGAGGATTTTATGACCGTTTCTTAATTGAAAGTGTACTGAAGTACACTGACGGAAGTGTATGAGTACCAAGCCAATCTGAGGAAGTCATCTGGATAATCTTCTAGTCATCTTATCCTCGCCAGGAACTCTTTCTAAGTGTCGAATCTCCTGTGTCAAACAGAGACATTTTTGCTCCTCTTCACAGTACGACACTCTACGCTTCATGCTTTCTTAAATAACAATAGTCTCTCGCCAAATAGTGGACTCGTCCAAAGAGGTTTTGCGCAAATTATTAGGTGCAGAGAACAGCTTTACCTGGCCCACTTTTGATAGTGGATCTATGCTTCATAAGCTATTGATGGAAAATAAAAAGTACATCAGGAAGCTTCTATGAACCACTGAACAGGTATTGCACCATGTTGCGTACCGCAGTCGTCAGTGTGTTAATGAATGCTGGGAAAGAATTAATTGAATATCGGTATGTTCATCAAAAAAGAAAAAAACCTACCCCACCTTTAACTGCTTTCGTCTGAGCCTCACAATAAACATGATGAGAAGCGAAACTCTCCATTAACACTTTCTACCAAAATCCCTTGTGTAAAAACTTGTTTCGTCTGCAATAAACTACTACCCTACATTTCTCTCTCAAGATAAGAAATGGATAAAAAAGCACCTTTATTTAGTCTCGACATGAATAATAAGTATGCCAATTTATTCATAAGCTTACACGAGCTTGGCGTTAAATGAAAGCTGCAACTAAATGTTTTAGTGACATCATCTTCAGTAATCGCGATCTAAGTAGTTGAAAGTCCACGGCAGTTATTTCTTATTATGTAGGTCTTAGCAGTCGCAGAGAGACATATCCAATGGAGTGTAGTTTTGAAGGAGGAGCATCACCATTTTTTAGAAATGAAAAGTTTCACGTGAATCTTTCATTGTACCAGGAAATTCAAATTAGGTTCAGCACTTCCCCTCCACATGCCCCAACAGTAGAGGCCGTTAAAGGATGAGGATAAAGCTCTCAGCGTTGGTCAATCCCTGAGGGATGCGCCATGCATTCGATCTCATTAAGTATCGTTGGAGGTGATTGAATGCATATTTGGCCTTTACAATGACTCGCGGTGGCCTGCCGATGTATCGAGCCAGTGCTGCTATCCTCCCAGACAAATCTGGTACCAATTTGCCGCTGACACCGGAGGAATGGAAGGCTTTGTGGGCCATGGGCGCATTCCACGTGCGTGTCGCAGTGGCGGTACAGGCCGTTACTGATTGATTTCGCGTTCCGTATACCTGATTTCTTGTAAAGCGTGTGGAGATGAACAGTTAGCCAAATGGTTAGACCACTCTGCATTCGTATAAAATAACACCTAATTGGTAAGCATAAAGTTAAACCACACCCTCTACTATTCGCACATAAGGCGCTGAGGCATAACGGAGAAGATTTCAAAGCAGAAGTCACCATACTCGTATAGTGATCTAAAACTTTACCGCATAAAACCCTCATGGCATCTTAGATAAATTCCAAGAATCCGAAAATGAACCGCACGGAGGAGTGCTTTGTGGTCACGCGTAACCTTGCGTCATACCTCACGCTGATTTTTTGGCCTCAATCAGGTACATTTCTCACATTTTTAATATTCATTGCGGTTAGTTCTCATGTGGAAGACTTGGTGGTGCACTCATAGAAAACGATGACCGTGTGAAGGAGCTGTCTTCCAATGCGACAGAATTTTAAGTCTCGTGGTTTTCACGTTGGTTTATGGAGATATATTGCTGGCCAAACTGCAGTCAACTTGACCTTTCCAGGCTCAGAAGAAGGCGAAATGCGCAGAAACATTAGCTACTTTATAACTAGTGAGGCGCGCGTGGCGCAGTGGTCGGTGATGCCCTGCAACACACACGTGGAATCGATCCCCGCTCCCATGGCTCACCAAGCCTTCCATACCTTTGGAGTCGGCAAATTGGGACCAGACTTATCTGGGTGGTTGGCAGCACTAGCTCGATACATCGGTAGGCCGCCGCGAGCCATTGTAAAAGCCAGATACTTACTTGATACTTGAGTGGCTCCTCCTCACTAGTTGTGCGGGCCCCAGCGCAATCACCATTTTTCGGAAATTTGCTAGTTAAGCCATTGTTGTTCCCAGGAATCCCGAGGAAAGCTTGGCCAAAGTCTGCCATAGGTCTTCACCACCACAGGTAGTCGCAGCCCTTGTGGATCAGAGAGATATTTGCCACCACGCGACTTTGATACAAGGACGATGGTGGATCCTGGTATTGGTTTACTCTTAGCTGGGCTTCCTGACAGAAACTCAGGACTCCTTCTCAGTTTGGAAGGCCATGGAGGAGAGAAAAATCACTCCGCTGTGCATCGCAGTCCGACACCCAGGAACCCCTCCCAGCCACGATGAGTCGGTGAACCGTTGGGAGGCCGATATATGAACTTAATAACTTCCAAACGATGCTCAATGAAGACGAATGCATGGCACATCCCTTAGGGATTGATCAACGCTGAGAGTTTTATCCTTTATTCTTTATAAGTAATGAATAACAACCTCGTGTATGGTCATCAAGAAAGCAGCGTGTTGTTGATCAATGTCGAAGTTAATAGAACGTTGGTCTTGGGAATTACTGCTAACTAGTCAGTTTGTTTGCAGTTTGCCATATATTGAAAAGTTCGGCAGAATAGTGCCATGAAAGCTAGATAAGGTTTTTCAAAATCCGCTATCTTGATATCTGCTGTGCTTACGACTATCAGCTTCCCTATCAAATTGTGATAACTCATAAAGATGGATTCAATGCGTCAAACGCAGTTGTTCCATACAATACTTAGCACCAAATGGAGCAGCCAGCATCTATAGAAATCGAAGATGCATTGGAAGAAAGTGGAGTTCACAGTCTATCGCTAAGTTTAATCATACATCATGACTTCTTGAATCCTGGCAACAAGGACACAGCAGCTGAGGAAATTCCCATGGAATCAACAGGAGGTACCTGCATCCACGTTCAGCACTGACCGATAGAAAAGTGAAATTTCTATTCCATGTAGCTATTTCACCAAATGTTTCACAGAAGAGGCTTCATAAAATGAACGACTTGTCCCATAAAACTTTGGACTAATCAGTTATTGAGGAGGCAACCAACTACAAGTTGGTTGCTCAACAATTTCATCATGCGATAAATTTTCATCAATAGCAATTAGGAATAAATTAAGATGAGACCGAGATACTATAGATGAATTCATCGCCGTGCTTTTAGATGACCGATGGCATTGCGAAAACTTTATCGGTCTAAACTAACAAAGTTGCCTTAATGATAAGGAGAACTTATTTGTGAATACTCCCAGTATAATGTTGTCTAACGTAAAGAAAATGGAGACTATGACATGTGGAAGTGAATGCTTACGAAAGGTGATCAGTTAGTAGCACGAGGTTAAGATGAACTCCTTGGTGCTCCGAAGACAAATCCAGTTTGTATAGAAGAAGGGTGAAGATGGCTGTTCATAGATGTATGCTTGTGTGTAAATGTTATCGTTTACTTCTTTCTAATTGGATTAACAGAAATGTTAGCACTCGAAAGAAAATGCGACACCTCCTGTGGAAAAAAAACAGGAGAGGTTTCTGGAACACGAGAGCGAAAACGTTGATTGAACTACAACACAATGTGCAGTAAGCAGAGAGTTTAACTCACGCAAAATATTTGGAACAAGTGATGGGCTTTGAACAACACTTGAAACCGAACCTGAAGAAAGCTCTCGCCTTTGATGAAAATAGTTACCACAGTCTTCGATTACTAAGGAGTCTCCAAAAATAATATGCAAGGATTGCTCAAATGATCCACGAATACTTAACAAGATCAACATTTTCATCCTACGTGATGAAGACAGAGCGGCTCTGGAGAAGGTGACACCATCCCACCGAAACTGTTTAATTTTGGGGGTGTAGAGTGCAAGATAGGATTTGAACAACTGAAGATGAAAGCACTGATAGACAACATTATTTTTTACTTTGTCGATGGCATGCCGGTAGCAGCACCAATCACCATTCAGATGTTTGGAAATGACTTCTAGTTTCGATAGTAAACACTAAAAAACTTAACCGTTGCTAAATTTCATGTAGGTTTTGTAGAAGAATTTTCAACTAATACCCTACTTCTGTTCATCAGAACAACGAAGGCAAAATGTTATAGCCAAGATTAGATGGATTAGAAGTCTGCTCTTTATATAGCACACGCTAATACTTACCAGAAAGAAACACAATCTGGGTGTCATGCAACAAACTCGAGGAAGTAATGCAAAAGTTACCTTCGAACCAACTTCTTTGCTTTTGAGAGTTATTCTTAGGACATTTTACAATGCACCGTATAACAAGAAACACGCTTGAGAAAACGCGCCAAACTGATGCCCTACTGAACAGCTTCTAATGCTGATATAGAGGATGATTGAGCACGCGGAAACAACAAATTGCCAAAAGAAAAGTGGGAACAAACTCAATTCATGTAATCTCCAAACGAAGTCAGAAGTTGGCCAACATCACAGAAAGATCTGTATGACGTGGTTCTTTGGAAACGAGGATCTCGATTAGTGAATTTTCGACGCGACAAGAATGTCATGCACAGTGGACTTGTACCAAGTCTATTCACTCAATGATAGTGACATGGTGTAACGTTCTCAACACATTTTCGTGTCAGTTTCCAGAAAAATAAAGAAAACTGACTGTTACAGGATATATTCTGTTTTCACAGCAATCTTCAATTGTTTCTTAATTGAGGGTTCGAGAATGCCAAAGAAATATGATCGTTCACTAGCACGAATATCGTTAAACTTGCCATTGACAAATTCTCAGTCATTCTATAAACATATTTCGAATCATCGCCATTATTTCTACAAGAACAAGCAAGTTTTATGTCAGTTTGTTCTGGAATACGCATCAAGTATTTTATTAGAGTCATACTGTAGCTGCGAATTCGTTCCATACATCTCCCACCAACGAAATTTGCCTTCACCTTAGCACCTAACAAGCGAAAGGCGCTTTCCACAGCACTAATATTATGTTCACATGAACTTTTCCTAAAATTTTCATTCTGGCGTCATATCAATTTTGTTGACTCGCCTCAATCAGAAACACAAACGACTTCTCTTAAGTCCCTGAATTCCACCAGTTTCGGCGTGCAGTTCATTCAAATCTGAACTTGGGCTTCATCGTTCCAATTCAACAACTATTTCTATTCCTTTAATCTCTATGGATTATATATTCCTACTCCATAGCGCTTAGAATTCCTTCTAAC
>MQTX01000186.1:43000-152771 GCA_009735665.1 Angiostrongylus cantonensis | reverse complement strand
TATATATATATTGTAAATTTTCATTTGGCCCTTATAACCAGTATACCAGTATATCCTAACATCCTTTATGCGCTGATCTGCTGAATTTATCATTTGTTCAGCTACTGGGAAAATAAACTCTATTCTTCTAGGGTATGTAAACATTTTCATAACCACGAAGGAATAAAGTGGTGAATTAAAGTGCTATCTGTGGAATCGTGTTTCAATTAAGCTGTCTTAAGTCCATGCATTTCAAACGCCAGATCCAATTGCTTCAGGATCTCGTCGTCTTAAATTTCTACTAAATCGATATTTCATATCATATAATGGCTTAACTAATAATCTCTTTCCACTTTGAGCAATCCAACACTTACATCATAAAACCTGTACTTGTTTTGTTCTGACAATGAGAAAATTCCGGAACGATTTGTAAATCTAGGCCAGTCAAAAAACTGAATGGTTCACAGTGATGATAACTATGAAATTTAGAGACTAGAACATCGTTTACATGTTCTCAACTTTGGAGTAAAGCTCTATTTGACGTAGTTGGTAAAAATATGTACAACAATTACCGAATGAGCCCCCTCTTTCTATTTTTTCTTTTAAAACTTAAGAATTCGAAATAAATTAAAATGAAGCTCCAAGCCAAACAACTCGTACACAGTTATAAGATGGGGCATAGAACCCGGGTAGAAGGTAATGGCGCTTGTAAAACACGAGCTAAATTGCGGCGCCAGCGAAAATCGGTTTTGTAGTGAAGGTACCCAATTTTTAGATCGGTAAAAAAAGGTAGAAATATCCCGGATACGACGTACGTAACTTAATCGACGTAACTCGATCTTTCAAAAATAAGGTACACCTTATTTGGTATACCTTATTTTTTTCTCATTCCGCGTGACGCTTACACTAATGCACGAGGATTCAATAAGTGGACAATCAACTATCAGAAGAGAAACTTTGCTGCGGTTCTGTGATGGCAATTGGTTCCGTGGGCAATTTCTTTTCGTAATAAATTGGACAATGAGTGGTGAACTGCTAGAAGTAGTCGGTGCGTCCAGTCACTCCTAAATCCGTAAACCGGCGCCGTCGCGGTCATTGTACTCGACGACACGTCCTCACTCTGTTCGCGGCGGCCGCGCGACCGCCACGGCGCGCCCGGCAACCGCAGCGCGTCCGCGACGCGACACTAATCGATCGTGACTTGCCGCGACGCCGCGAACAATCTGCCTCTCACCAAGCACTGGGGGGTGTGCAGTTTTTAATCGTGCGGGACCGACCACCTTCCACTTCCCGATGGGATGGAGCACAACAACAAGCATCTTCTTCCCGGATTCCATCCGGCTTCGTTTCCTTCGGCATTTGCAGGTTTGACCTCAGCGTAGTTGTCGTGATTCAAAAATGATCGAGTTTTATCGCGAATACATACGTTATGTGTGGTCGTGTCATTTTTATTGGTACTTGTGAACAAACAGAGGTAAATTGATGGCTTTCGTGAAAATTGTGTGTTTGCCAGCAATCGGTCGAGTGATCTTCACCGACAGGACAAGTCTCTAATCGATAAGCGCATCGTGTGCCATCGGTTCCCACGTTTTTCCTTATCCTGATTCATATCTACGTTCATCATTTGGTTGACGTGTTTTGCTTTGAAAACCCCAGATGAACATTTGTCCATCTTTGTGCAATATTGCCTAATTCTTCTTATCTAAACACGTATATTCGTAGGATTCATATAACCTAAAGGTCTGTAATGCTGTACAGCGTTAAACCGGTGGGTTACGGTGTGAAATGTCTCTGGACTAACTGCCCGTTTCGGTTTAATAGGTTCCATAATCTGTTTTTCTCGGACTGAATATATTCATTCGACAGTTAATCGAAAGGCGATCGAAGTAGGAGTAGTGAGAGCAGAAAAAAAAACACACCCTACACTTAGTGATTCACAAGAAACCTTTTTTCTGGAGAAGTTCACTGACCGATCATTCGACTAACAACAAGCTGTTATGTCATCGGTGCCATTATGACAATTGTATGAAATGTACCACAATAAGAAACATTAAAATGGACTCAAAGTAGGCTGCGAAATACTTCAAATGCAAGCTGACATCAGTGTATTTGCATAGTGAACCATAGTAACACACAGTATGTACAGGCCTACATGTCAGTCATGCCCAGAGAACGATGGAGCAGAGCCTCATCTGCAATCTTGTCATGTCCACAATCCCCAGAGGACTCTTGTTATAGAAAATTTGTCTTTCGTTGTCGAAGAACCAGAAAGTCCGCAGCCGGCGAGGAACTACTGGTCGTATCCTAGTCGGGGAGCCACGCTAGACGTCCATTATGGTTTAGTGCCACGTTCACTTCCACGAATCAGAACAGAAGGCGAGATCGGTGCTGATCCACCACACACCCGCTGCCATAAGGCAGTTGCTCATTTTATGCAAACACTTTGTTACCACTAAGTTTCTCGCTTTGGACTCCACGTGATCTGGTCTACTTGCCTAAAGTTAATTGAATTTGTGTGTATTGTGCTCTAGCGTAGTAGTGCCGGCATAACATAGTTATTATTTCCTATAAAAGTATATGTTCATGTATCCAATCGGTTCGTAAATTTTCTCTTTTTTTCGCAATATGTACGAATATGTTTTTTTAAATTTTTTTTTTCATTTCTGATATGACTCATTTTCACGTCTACTGTGCTGATCCCAGCGCCACTCACATTCGATTCGTCTCCCCGCATCCATCATTCACGAGGATCTTCTAATTTTTACGTGGGACTTCGGTTGTTGTTTGAGAATTTTCATTTCATCTTGAATGTCATAGAATCCTGGTTGAGTCCCATCCCTTCTCCCTGGGATCTTGAGATGGCCTGGCTGTAGCGTTCCCAATTGCGTTGCAAAGAGTGGTTGCAAAGAGTGATTGTTTTTCCCCGGAGATGTCCGGTACCAGTTTTTCGACCCCGGAGGGATAGAAGGCTTGCTTGGCCCTGCAGAATCGAACCAACACCATGCTGTTGATGACCGATACCACTGCTACTGTGCTATCCGTCCCCTATACGAATGTGTTAAAGGATGAAAATACAATTTCATTCTGTGTGAAGGCAATACGTGCATAAAACATTTACGTGGTATCCTCCTAAAGCTTTACGTATTCTTAAACTTTATATTTCTTTTAACTTTGCAAAGGTCGTTTTTCCTTCTTTTTAAAATCAATACGTTTATTTGTTTTGGGCTTGGCATCTGAATAAACTGGAGCTTTCAAGTTTTCAACACACTGACTTATTCCGTATTTCTAAATCGTACTTGGAAACCCAGAGTGTTTGCTTTCAGTGTATTTCTTCATTGTTTGGGTGGTCTACATCATCTTTGATAAGCTTTTCCATACAAGTATTGCTGAAAGCACATCGTTGAAAATGAATTGCTTAGGGATATTGTCAACTCTTGTGAGATGTTGAGAGTATGTGCTGCTGTTGTTTTGAAGCGAAGACTTGTTTTCATAATTTGATAGTTTGAATAGGCCAAATGAATCCACTTCGAAAACATTTACGACATTTTTTTCCATGGTCTTGCAGTTTTAAATAAGCATGTCTCAGTTCGGATTGAACTGCACTGATTAGGACAAGAACCGTTGGAGTCGATAGGTCTTTACCAGCCAGATGCATTTTCACTTCTTCTACTAAGATGTGATTCTGTTTCCCTTTAGCACACGGAATCTATCCTTTTTTTTCAAAAACTCGTATATTAAAGACGAAAGCAATTGAACAAGTGGGATTTCGAACAACGAAACATAGTAGTCTTTTCCACTGTGTCAGTGCTGTTTATGTCTGCCGTGCTTGCGTCAGATTATTTAGAAATTAAATAAATATTAATGGGAAAGTGTTTTCCTTTCAGTTTCAGAAAAAATTTTGGTTATGGACTTTTAAGGTTAGGAGAATGTCTTCCTTTTTATCTTTATTTCATAGAAACTGAATATGCGATTATGATGATAAAGCCGAATCTCTTCTATAAATTTGTGAAGTCTTCAACTCATTGAGCACTTAACTGAGCGGAAAATGATCGGCAGTTGTCGAGGAACCTGACTTAAGACGTTGTGTGTTAAGGAGGGATTACTCTGAATTTTAATTAGTTTGTAATGGGCAAATTATGGTCAGGTTTGTCATTGATTTAAGGTCATTCTTTCTAGTAATCATATCAGCTGACAACAGTGAATGATGTCTAGAAACCTAATGAGGTAGAATTTGGATAGGATTTAGAGTAAATACCTCTTCCAAGGAGAGTTCTCAGATGGAAGCTTACTGTTTCATTTGAAAACTTGCCAGAGAACAATTTTGTGATGAATTTTGGCCAGTATTGTAAGGAAGTAGTTAAGCAGCCACAAAGTGAAGAATTTTGTTTTTCTTAATCTGGCTCATTAGACTGTCATTGATATTCGGGAATTGCTCATATTGTTTCCTAATCTTTTGTAGTAAACGGTATTCATTCATGCTTTTAATTTGTTTGCATTTTACCACTATTATTATTATTGTTATTATTGTTACTGTTAATATTATTGCAGATTCATTATTGGCCTATCATTTGTATATTTTCAACCATTATTGAGTTATCATTTGGTGTCCGTGAGTGTGTAGCTCATTGCAACGAGTTACTCCTCATGCGTACGTAGCCTCTAGGTCGTGTTCTGTCTTTGAACCAACTGTACTCTGCTGATACCAATAAGTTGAACGTAGACTTTCGTGCAACATGCAAAACCATGAGTCACATGTCAATAAATTGCTCTCAGGAGCTATTGCCAAATGCGTATTGAATGTCTTAGTGAGACCGTAGGTTGTCGGTCACATCAGATGAGCATGCGTCAGAGATTGATCACAGCCTGAACAAATGTTGCGAAACGTCTGTGTTGGAGTACTCGTTGCCTTTATCACATAAAATCTCGTTAATCAATGAATGGATCAAGCGGGTACAATTAAACTCTTTAATCGTCCTTATTGTCATTGATTCGAGAGACGGGATATGAAGAGTACCACACTCTATCAGGCCCTTTGCAGTGATTTTGGCTAGACTGTAGCCAAAGACACCTTAGGGGGTTTACCATTTAACACGTTTATTCCTAACCAGTATTCGCGATGCACTTATTGAACTTAAGTGGCCATGCGGATAGCAAGCTCCCGTACCTTGGTGTGATCGCAACGCATTGTTGAGTTGCAGGTGTCGTATCCTCAGAAAATTTTGTAACTTTACCGTTCTGTGGAAGTTTTTTTTCTGTGGTGGAATTTTTTTTTTGCAACTTTGGGAACTAGTGCAGCAATAGTTCATAGTGCTGTGCTTTGTATTGTCGTTAGTTCAACATAAATATTCATTGTTGTTCTTCAAAGAATCTAAGTGGAGGCATAGTCTAGAATCTTTTGAGTGAGTCTCGAATTTTTTCGCTTTTGTGCTAACAATTTTAATGACAGAGGTGTTTTGATCAAAAAATTAGGCTTGTTTTCTATATATGTGATAGTGAAAATGTTTGGAAGTTCTCACTGTTGTTCAACCGTAGTGATCGATTTGTCGTAGTAGTTGGGGTCACCTAGCGTTTTGTTGAAACAGTGTTAGTGGTAGAGTTAGCAGTGTCATAGATAGTAACGATATTAGCGGTGAAGTTTAACTCGAAAGGTTATATTTTCGAAATTGGAGTTTTCACACCATTCGTATGCAGTTGTCTTTTTGCGGAAGATGTAACATGTTAAGAAAAACAGACCAGCTTACATTAAATCAAATTAACTGGCTGAAATATGACCGCAGATCTAAAGCTCAGCTCGGTTGCAAGTCAAAAATACCATTGTTGTTTATAATGCTAGATAAGGAAGTATTTCTTTTAGGTTTACAAAACGCCGGAACGAATGCCTTCATGTCAACACTTCAACAGCTATCGGGTCTGTCGGCCCCACTTCTGCCTGGCTCGGCCCTTGGTGCGGCACAGTGGGCCAATTCGCAGTCAGCAGGCCAAACATGGATTGACCCGGTAATATCCTATTTATCACAGGCTATTTGTTCATTGCAATTTCATTCACGATTTCACTTTAATACGTGAAAAGGGAAAGAACGGTTAGAAAAATTTCAGGCAAAAGTTGCAGCAATGTTACCGATGTACCAAGTATTTACTGGAGTGAAAGGACTGTAAGTTTGAATCCAGTAAGAAATTATAGAAGTCGAAATTTGTGGTTAACACATCGTTGTCATTTTAGGAAGATATCACAATCGGAGTTAATTGGTCAGCAGAATGTAGCCCCTTTGAGCAATGCGACACTAGCGGCAACGTCTTCATCGTCAATATTTCCAACTACCATCACAAAGAGGAGCTTGCGGAAATCGCCCAGTATAAGCGGTTCTCCGCAGCTCTCACAGGTAAGGGAAATCTTCCATTAGAGTTGTGACTATGATCTGTTAGGATATAAGCTTATTTTACTATGAGTGCTTTAGAATTCGCCTGTTGGGGGTCCTTTATCAAGTGGCCCATCGTCTCATCCATCTACATCTACTCCTCAGGATATCGATGTTGGCGTGTTGTCGCATCCATCGAGTCAAACTCATGCCTACGACCTAACCGTGCGAGCAAGTCCTCCGGCCAGGACTCCTGATGGGGGAAATCGGAGCACCCAAGATTTCCCTACGAGATCATCATCGTCGTTCAAGATTGGTTCTGCCGCATTGACTACCATTCATCCTGTAATTTGCTTATTTATTGAATTACTGCAAAGCTGTAGTTCTGCAATTGAAATTAAGATTAATCTGGTGAAACGAACTCGCAGATGTGATTTCTAAACTAAAATTTTCTGAATGAGACAGAAGCCGCCATATTTTACGGCTCTAGGTTTTCTGAATTGATTTAACGATTTTTCCTCAATCATATCGTGTTCTCAGCTCTCCGTTCTAACACCAATTTTGGGTGTTCTGCACTAGGTTACCGCCAACTTGACTTCTTTGGGTTTCATTCGCTAGAGCGATTTTTACTCGTTGCTATTCTCGAGTTGTTTAACACTGGTTTAGGAGTCACATCCATCGACGTCACAGAGCAGTGGACAACAACCTACGGTAGATGATAATTGGGCAGGTATTGATCTTGGTGACTTGGATCTTTTCACGGGACCATCTTCTAAAGAGAATGAGGCAGCGATTTCGAATGTGTTTGAGCTTGGGGGAAATCTCTTTCCAGACTCCTTCAATGAATGTTCTCACAAGACAACTTCTTTGTAAGCGTTTCTTGTTCGTTACAGTTAAGAATTCATTGGGATTTTAGTAATTAACAAATGTTTCCAGTTCTAGTGCTACAACCTCTCAGCCCACAGTTAACCACTCTGAAATCGCTGCTGCCGATCAGGAATTTGACCAGATTTTCAGCAGTTTGGAGAACAATACTGCCTCAACTAATGCTTTTCCCTTTGATTTCCATGGTGGCGAAAACCATCCTAGCCTTAGTCCTGTGCAGGTGAATTGCATCTTTAAATCGTAGCAAAATTATATTTAACTTGAAACGTTAAGTTCACACCTCCTGATTCACCACCAGCATGTCCACCAGATCCAAACATAATAGGACTTTTCGGTGGTCCGTCTACATCTTCAGCTGTTACGGTTCCTTCGCTTTCACCGTTCATTACCTCTCAAACGTCAACACCATCTACTTCAAATTCTAAGCGGAAAGCTGGTAGGCAACAGTTAGGAGAGCCCAAATCTTACCAGTATATTCCTATGGAAAGCTACCTTTCAGATTCAGTCAAGCCAATTGCTGCTCCATCACCATCATCTTTCAAGAAGGAACCTCTCGTAACTAGACCAGTACAGAAGTGTAACAAAATTCCCGTATATAAGCAAAGGAAATTCACGGCAGTTTTATCTAATGACGCCAACGAGACAAAAGGTTGTTACACTTAACCAGTATTTTCTGTGTTTTCCGTATTTCTGTCACGTGTCACCGAATTAATGATCTATCATTTCAATTTTAGATGCGAACGATGCCTATTCTTTCGAGGATGATGAAGAAGTTTTTGGTCTTGGACATGCTGATCCGAAAGAAAAGCTGGATGCCGAGGTTGTGACTGCTTCATTTTGCTAAAATAGTGATCGTACTAAGTTATCGCATCTCCATCTCTTAAGGTACGTGAAAAGTTGTCCAAAATTGCTGGTCAACACGCAGAAATGCGGAACAGGAACGTCTATGTACCGGGAGTTGGGTTTGCCATTCCAGCCGAACAACAGGTAATCTTTGTTTTAATTATTCGCATGTTGTTTCATAAAGTTTCGAATGTTCGATATTACAGCAAGATCTTTGGAGACACGTAGTGCCGAAGAAAAGGCCGACAGGTGAGAATCGGCCGGTGATTCCAGCTGCGAACCTTCTTCCTGCGTCAATGCATGCCGAGGCCAGTCATGGTGCCGGTAGGTTTCCAGCATTGTTTATTCAGCATTGAACAGCAACGATTAATGCTAAGAATTTTGATGGTCACTGCAAAAACTGGATGGTTGTCATCATATTGTGCTAAATCTTTAGTCTAATACTGGGAACCCAATCTAATGTTTTTGATGTTGCCTGACATTGTTTTGTTATTTTGGTTTAAATGATAACTACCGTCATGGCAAACACCGAGCGTTCAGCTAGGTTGGGCGAGCCAGAGATCGTCACTCTTGCTGAGTCGATTCGTCGAAGAAAGAGGGAACGACTGGCTTGTACTTTCATAAAGACCGAACAAACATATGGCAGTGACTGTGCGAAAGAAGAGGGGGCAGATAGGCGAGCCGAGGAAATTAAAAAAGAGTGAGCCTCTATGTACTTTAGATGTTACATGGGCAGTTTACTTGTCCGCATTCTGTGATTGTTTCAAGTTTTACGATTTGTTCTTAATGATGAAGATATGAAGTCTTTTACAGATTGGAAAGTCAGCCAAGACTTCCGAAACTTATTATAAAATTGCCTCGACGACCTAACGAAAACAACTACGACTCGAAAAAGAGGAAAAAGAAGCGGAAGAAGAAAGAATATGACAGTGATTGGGAGGGCAGTGATAGGACAACCCGAAAAAAACGAACGAAACGAGATAAAGGGTACTCAGGGTAATGTAAACTTCAGTTCTTTTTTCCTACTCTCTCATTTTTGGTTACTCATCAATTGTGTGGAACGTAAAGGTACGAAATACGAGTTGTGGAGCGTGATCAAGAAGAATACAAGATACCAAGAGTTGATGAGGGACGAATCGACGTCAGTATGTTGTCGAGAAAGCGTCGCTTAATGATGCAGTGGCAGGAAGGACAAGAGAATCAAAATAGGGAAAACGGTAACATTTTGAATATCAAGTTTAAAAGTATTGCGTTCTATTCCGCAAAATTCATTGTATCTGAATTTATTGTTGAGCTGGGATGCGAGAATTCCTTATGACCATATCCTCTTAGGGCGGATCCAACCAGTGATTGAAACAACAAGCATCTCTTGTTAGCATTTAGTTCTTAGTAAAATATGGGAACGTATACTGTTTTAGCTTTTATTTAATGACTATTTTTTTCGTAGTAGGCTATGACGTTAAATACGACCACAAGGTTGCTAAGAAATGGGCAAAACTTGAAATCTCAGTTGGGCTTTGAACCGGTGATTATCCTTTCCGACTCTCACATACTGTCTACCACAGCGACCGAGATCCTTGCTTTGTATACCTCTCAGGCTTGTTGTTAATCCATCGTTGCTATCAGCAAACACGCGTCAACGGGAATGGTCGGGGGGACACAAATCAGCACTGAACCCCATTAACATGAAGTCGTTGTCGAAATCATAATGTTTCAAATTTTGTTTACTGCCTTTTCTTTTTACACTGTAGACTGTGATGTGAGACACAGTCAGCTGGGCTCTTAATCCGCGATTATCCTTTACTGAGTGCTCACGTGCTTCGTTCATATCTCAGAATCCTTACGGTTGTATTCCACATCATATCCTTCCGTGAAAAAGAGTATGAAAAATTAGTTTCTAGATAGGCTGAGCAATTTAAAGCCATTTGTGTTTATTTCGAATTTACCAATTATGGAAGGATGGAAGTGGCATTCATGTTGTTCTTTAATTTTCCTTTCCAAACTTATAATATCCTTTCTACTTGTCCTTTTGAAGGTGAGCACAAGATGAGCATTCCATCGCTTTCTACCCGATCGAGAAATGAATTTAACACGGAAGCTGTAAAAGCACGTCTGTCAAAATTCGGCCCTGCAGATGGCCATTTGCCGGTTGGTGTTTCATAATAAGAAAAAGTACTTCGTAATCAGAGGCATGTCCCACAATGCCTACTTTGCACTTGTAAATTCGTTGAAGTTCTTAATTTGAATTTTGGCCATGCCGTTAATTAGAAGCAGGTGCTTTGTCTTTGTGGACGAGTCTGAAGAAAGTCCAGTGACCTAAAAATTTTACAGAGCTTGATAAGCTGAGAAGGGATTAACCACAATGTACCCTTGATTGTTGCATAATTGGGTCCTATTTCGTAAAGCAGTTCTCGTTTTTAGAAAGGGACTTTTGTCGTTTGCAAAGCTGATATATTTCGAGATGATTGTGCATTGTGGAGAGTAGACAACCAGAACATGATACAGAAATATCCGCCCAGAATCGATCCTGCAACTAAGGATATTTCCTATAAAAACAGCAGCACAGTAAGTCATCTCTAGCGAGTTTATTTCGTAGTTTCAAGTGGAATTTTGTGAAAGCGCTCCTTTTTACAGTATTCTGGATGGTGCGATCAGGTTGCATACGGATATTATCGAATTGCTATAAAGCACATCAAGCAGACACGTTCTGAAGCAATAATACGACCAGAAATCCCTATATCAGATCTCTTTCCTGCTATGACTTCTGAGTGTAATGATGTAAATGGCTTTCTGAAAGGAGACGGTATATAGCTTGCATTGCGTTGTCGTGATCACTACATCATTCCATGACAAAGATGTTTTTTTTGTTTCCTTTTTTAAGAGGAGTGTTCAACTGACACTGAAGACCACATTTCAATGCTACGCGATCCACTGCGTTTATCACTATACACATTCACCCTGGCCATGATCAATCATGCGCTTACTCTGGAGTTTTTTCAGCAGATGAAAGGCAAAAATGGTGATTCAAATTCGTTCTTACCAATTGTTGTTGAAGTTTTTTTCATTAAACATTTACAGATTGGAATTTTTTGAGAGCTGTAACTGAAATCGATAAGATAAACGCGGACAGCTTGACCAAGCTTCGAGGATTGGTGAAGTTCAATGAGAAGCTTGAAGATGCAATTCATGCTTATACACAGCTTTGCATCACCGATAGTGACTTCCACTCACTCCATTGTCAGGTTAATTTTTGACTGTTTTTTCTCAGGGAAGTGAACGAATGGGGTTAATCACGCAACATCGGACGCTAGTTTTTTGAATATGGGTGCTAATTTCTGGGTCACTGCAGCGTTCTTGGAGTTTAGAACTACACATGTTTATAGAAGAAACTTTGCTATATTGCTCTACAGGTGTGTGTAATTTCTGCAAACGATTCTTTCAATTTTAAGTGTTTCTGTGCTACTGGTGGGAAATCGTGTTTGTTCAGTTGTTTTCATGTTTGAAATACGAGCTTTGATGCGAAAAAAAGTGGAAAAAATGACATTTTTTGGGTTCTAGAAGATCAGAATTTATTCTTAAAAATTTGAACCTTGTGTGGGAGAAGCTGTAGTTTCTAGTGCTTTTTATTTAAACTAATAAAATTCGATACAGGTTGGGTTATGCTGGTTTAAACTGTAAAAACAGCCATTATTTGCGAACCTAATACATTCGACTCAAATCTTGCCTTCTTTTTTGCCAAGTTTCCTATCTTGTTAACGCGAAAACAGAGGTATTTAATGAGTTATGCATTCTAGTCTTGTGCTTTGCGGCCGATCGAGCGAATTATTCAGCTTTATGCTCTGGATTCCTATGATTTAGAAACGTTGCAGCCAGTTGAGAAGCCCTCATCGGATGCAAGTCCGTTGCCAGCTTACGTGAGTTCCGTGGTTGTAAGATGGCTTAGACTTCTCCAGTTTTTCGTTAAGGAGTAAGTCTGTCCAGACATTTCCAGGAATTTCTTGTGTGTCATTCCTGTGCTAATATTTCACAACTGTATCACAGATGTTACCATATGAAGTATCACTTGTTGAAGAAATGCGAAGACAAGGTAAAATTTCCAAGCTGTAAGTGTTGTTGGGAATATTATATATTTTTTCAAACCATTTCAGCTCGAAATTCTGGGAACCCAACATCCCGAGTATTCGCCGGAAAAAACAGTGGAGGCGGCACGAAAGTGTCGCGGTTGGTTGAATCGTATTCTCACTGAGTACATGGATCTTTGGAAAAAGATTCAGAATCTTGATCACTGATCCATGTTCCAGTGCATATCATGCCACTGACATTAAAAGACATAACAGAAGACGTAGACAGACTGGGAGTTAGGCAGAAGAACTTAAAAAACAGCATGGAGAACCAGAATATAACTATTCACAGTATCGCTTTATGCATTCTTGTAATTAGTGCTTGGTATGCTAATTAGTATACCAAAAGTATTGTTTTTTTTTTTGGAAATGTTTCCTTTCCACAGGTATTCCTTCAGCGCAGCTGACCTTCACATAAATTCAATATTTCTCTTGCCAAAACTCTCCTCTTTGCTCTAAACGCAGTTATACTGCTGACTCTTACATACTGTTCATATCGTTTTTCATAATCAACGTAAGCTTTCATGTCGACCTCGTAGCCAATGTTGGCAATTAGGGTACCTATGTTGCATACCAATGTTGCCTACACATGTTCGTTTTTTCGCCTATGTGATCTGGTTTTTTTGTGTCATGTGAAGACCAGTTGGTCGTAATGATATCATAGGAACTTTACCCACAGCGATCAACTAGTCTTTATCTGAAATGCGGGGACTTTATATAGCTCAACTTACCGTTTTCATTGAATCCTTCACTTATACTTGTTTGAAAAGCCTCCGAATTAATGGCAGGTCTCGTTGAGTTTCATGTTTACCATGTTTTCTAAGCCATTATTCGAGTAATTTTCGTTCGATTTAGGAGAAATTTTTTGTATAGAGTGAACGGAAAAGATCTCAGTCTTTGCCTTTAGATGAATAAAGTTTTATAGATTATTCAGTTGTAGAATATTTACGGCGTTTTGAAGGATTCGAAGGGAAGAGTGTGACTTCTAAGAAGTGAAGACCTTGTCGACCAACACATTTTGCTCTATACTTATAAAAAAAAAGGATAAAGCTCTCGGCGTTGATCAATCCCTGAGGGATGCGCCATGCATTCGACTTCATTAAGTATCGTTGGAGTTGATTGAATGCATATCTGGCCTTTACAATGACTCGCGGTGGCCAGCCGATGTATCGAGCCAGTGCTGCTATCCTCACCGACAAGTCTGGTACCAATTTGCCGACCCCAGAGGGATGGAAGGCTTGGTGGGCCATGGGCGCATTTCACGTGCGCGCCGAAGCAGCGTGGCGCTTTATACTTATACATTTAATAATTTTTACAAACGGCGCTTTTCTGATAACAATTTCCACTCATGTTCTTTGGTGATCATCATGGTGACAAACTGTACTTCTCAGATGGTTTTACTTCTAGTTCTTAAGCCAGCGAATCCATGTCCAATTGTCAACCAATCTAGTTAAATTGAGGTATAAGCATTTCTGCCTACTTTGTGGTGGTCTTGGAGTGCACATGGATCCATATTGCGTCGAAGTTACTCCTATTTCATCTATCGTTCATAGGTTTCGCCTGCATTTTGAAGCAGAAAGTGTACGTGGAAATTTTTGGAAGTAGACCTACATTTGACCGTAACATCTGAGCCCACCATCTACTTAAATGTTTGATCTTCATTAATACTTTAGCCTTTTTCCACCGAAAAAACAAAGTATTCTAATATAAATACGTCCAGGCTCTGAGGAAGGCGAAATCGCCGAAACGTCAGCCATCGACCAACAACAACAACAACGACAACGAAGACCTGTACCAACCTCGCAGCAGCTAAAGAAGATCAGTTTATAAGATCATAAATAAATAAGTGCGTGGAAATTGTCTAAAAGGATCGCTGAATCGTTTCTCTTCAATGTCATTTTCTGAGGACAGAATTTGAGAGCGCTGCATTCAAACATCACTTGAACACATCATGTGCTTCTCATGAAACGACAGTTCGTAATAGTCTTAGTCTTTGCAAGCTATTCGTTCGTGAAATTGCGGCTTATTATAGTCCTGACCTTTTAACTTTGTTGAACTGTTTGTGCACAACCTTATCTTCACCGTTGCTTTTCGAAAGAACGGTGACGTCGTTATAGAAAAGATGAATTGATTGGAATCTTTTACAAATATCCGCGTGTCATTTTCTTCTTAATCCATATGTACGTTACAGTGCTGCTGAAGAGCTTTAGTGATATGGCGTTGCCTTGTCGTGCCTTTTTCCTGTGTGGTTCAATGAAGACTTCTCAAGAACTGCATCTCCATGGTATTTTTGAAATGATGGGATGTTAGAGTTCTTGCGTAGGATGGATTGTATGCTCACAAATCTGGAGTAATTTTCATGACTGACTCGGCCGTCTTTTAAGCATTGTGTAACCTTGAGATTTCGGCTTCACATCGTCCTTGTGCGGTCGATCACTTTTTCATTCCTACTTTCGATTTCGGTTTGAACATCTCTCCAAATCAACTAGTAGGAGGACCGAGCGAAGGATTCGTCGCCGAAAACACACCTTCAGATCCACATCGTAGTGAGGACCTGGATACGCCTTTGCAAGGTCAAGTCAGGTCTTCAAGGAGGACGGCGGCGTAGGCTCTGTCGTCCACCCGTCCATTGTCCATCTCGTCGACTCATACGAGATTCTTTCCCTCCCATAGCCGTCCTCCGTATTCAAGTGTCGCATCACAAGAGGATCACTATCATTAACTGCTACTCACCGACCGACGCAGCCGATGAGTACGAATTAAACGTCGGAATAGGAAAGACAAACGAGAGCGAATACAGGATCGGAAATTTTCGACTAGGAGAAAGAAATGAGAATGAGAACCGTCTCGCAGAACTCTTGCTCCCAGCTCGTCTCTTCTTCCATGGAAACTCGTTTTCCCATAAGGGGAAAGCCGCCGCTGGGCATGGGAGCCTTCCAACGGCGTGACTCTGACGGTCAGAAGATGGTGCCTACTTGATACATCGGTAGTGCCGTCATTCTGTACTGGTTCTGATCACCACCTTGTTCGCGCGAAGATTCGATTCAGCCGCAAGCTGGAAGAGAACTTTCTTCATCTACCACGAGGAAAAGTCTAGCTGTATATGACGAGAACATTCTGAACGAAGTCCTATCCAAACGTGACTGGCAGATTAAAGAAGACCCAACCGAAGACTACGAGCTGCTTGTCGAAAGATGTGAAATGCTGTGCCGAATTTGCCTCAGTTCCTTAAGCAAGAAGATCGGATCACATCTCCATCACTGCTAAGGAGCTGCTCGAAAAGAGAAGGAAACTGAAGCCTGATCTTACTGCAACACGTTTAACACGGCAGGGAATAAATGCCAATTCCAAAAGAGCTTTTCAGGAACATCTACATCGGTACAGGCAGAAGCAACTAATGGAAGCAGCAGAGAAAAGGAGCAGTCTGAAGAAATACCGTCGGAGCTTGTGATTATAATCTCCCGCTGTCAGCCCTGATGAACGAAAATGGGATCGTCAAAACTTTTCGCCATGGTATGGAATTAATAGCAAAAACGTTCCACACCAACCTTTACCGCTCCACATTCCCCATCCCAAGCTCTAATATCCTCGCTGAAGCAAAACCACCTGTAATTCTTCTGTCGGAGGTTAGAGTTGCGATAGAAAGCATGAAGAGAAACATAGCTCCAGGACCCGATAATATCACCGCCAATTTTCTTAGAGCTGGAAGCCACAATTTACATGTAGTTCTCGCAAATCATATGACAGCCTATCTGCAAAAGGAAAAAATCCCAGACCAGTGGAGGACGTCGCGCACGGTCATTCTGCTCAAGAAAGGAGACCGAAGGAATCTTTATAACTATCGTCCTATATGCTTGTTTAGTGTGCTGTAAAAGCCCTACGAAGAATGTCCTCTCGCGCATATCAGCGACACTGGACGAGTCGCAACTAGCCGAGCAAGCAGGATTTCGAAAAAGATTTTGCTGCATGGACCACATCCAAACCGTGTCCAGGGTCATCAAAGTCTGTCGGAAACACCACTTGCCTCTAGTACTAACCTTTGTCGACTATGAAAAAGCGTTTGACACCTACATAAGAACTCTGTCCGACTCTTATTGGAACTGCACTTCAAAAATACAGCTTTTCCATCGACCTCTTATCATACTCATAGGAAAAGGGGCTCTACATTGCGATACAATATCGCCAAAGCTGTTCAGTATCGCATTGCAGTGGATAATGAAGTCACTCGATTAGGATGAGAAAGGCATAAGTATTGATGGAATATTCCTGTCGAAGCTTCGTTTCGCAGACGACATTGTCATCTTCTCAAGAAGTACTAGCGAAGCAGAGATGATGGCCAACGAGCTCAACGAAGAGTGAAAAAGATTGGGCTGCGCATAAATCGAAAGAAGACCCAGTTCATGAAAAACCCATGGTGCGAAGGCGAAAAAATTGACTTGGATGGCTCTGTCATTGCAGAGACCACCTCGAGCGAATACTTTGGGCGATCAATGAATATGGAAAGCAACATGGAGGAGGAACAAGATAGAAGAAGGAGAGCAGCTTGGACCGCATTCGAATCTCTCGGGGAAGCCACCAACCAACCAACTGAAGAATTCGGAAGTCCGCGCTTATCTCTTCGATTCTACGGTTCTCCCAGCGCTCTGTTATGGTGCAAAGACGTGAGCTGATACTTCAACAATTTCAAAAATTCTTCGCACTACTCACAGAGCGCTTGAGCGATGTCTTCTGGAACATAACCGGCACTCTCAATATCTAGCCGGAATTCGAAGCTCTGACCTTCGAAATCTGTCACATCTTCGAGATCTAGGAGAATATACATAGAGAGCGAAACATAGATGTGCCGGTCACTTACTGAGAACAGACGAAAGATCGACGGAGAGAACAGTAGAGTGGACTCCAAGAGAATGCAAATGTCCCCTTGGATGGCCACCTACAACACGTTGGGCGGATAAAAGATAAATAAAGGATAAAGTTTTCGGCGTTGATCAATCCCTGTGGGATGCGCCATGCATTCGACTTCATTAAGTATCGTTGGAGGTGACTGAATGCATATCTGGCTTTTACAATGACTCGCGGTGGCCTGCCGATGTATCGACCCAGTGCTGCTATCCTCCCAGACGAGTCTGGTACCAACTTGCCGACCCCAGAGGGATGGAGAGCTCGGTGGGCCATGGGCGCAGGAATCAATTCCACGTGCGTGTCGCAGTGGCGCCTCCAACCACTGCGCCACACGCGCCCCCACGTTGGGCGGAAGTGTTTGTAAACAAAGTTAATGTGTTCAGCTATACCCGCACACGGTATGGGACTCGCAAGCGCTACCATGCTCGTATAAGACCACTCCCATGGACTGCGACTGCGAGAGAAACGAACGAGTGGCATATGTGCTGGGGTCCACACAGCTCGTGAAGACGGACCGTCCAAGTATCTGAGTAAATAAGTAAATAACCGTTAGTGAGGTCGTCCACTGGTCTGTGACATATTTCTGGTGATTTGTTAGTGGGATTAACTGCATTAAATGAGCAGTTGCATTTCACATCAAGATAAGACTCTGGGACTGAGTATTTCCCATGCTTCTGAATGCAATTCAAAATCCAAGAGCGAGGAAATTTGATGGTTTTCTGTAGTACAGCAGGTTCTGGATGGAATGGAACTGAGTAAAAAAATTTCTGCTACAGATTCCGCAGTTTGATAGGACGTTGCGAGGAACGCAAAAAAGTCACTGATGTAGTGACGTTGTCCAATTTGTTTTTTAGCTGAGTCATATTTGGCGCTTTGCAATCTTTTAAAAAAACATTTTAATAAATTTTCGACCAGATTCCCATTGATATGGCAGTCATACGAAAGATGGATTTTATTCAAAAGTCTCTTTTCATGCACGGCTTTGTTTTCCTTTAGGAAATGGAAGTTTTTCACATACAACTGAACGGCATCCTCGTGTGTAGAAGACTGCAATCAAGCTCAGTAATCAAATCAAGCTAAGAGGTCAATTTAAATTCCGATTTCCGTCTTATATTCTGAAGTTACAAATTCTTTATTCCTTTTCACTGTTCTTTCTCACTTTCACATTGAATTCTTCGAAAACTAATTCGCAGCATTTGCCATCACAAATTTCTTTCCTTGACTAATAATAGACCGCGTCGAATTCGTCCTCATCAGTTGCACTGGTTTGTTAGTCGCAGCTAATGATAAATAATTTTCTTTGGTGATTGAAGAAAGGTGAAGTCCAGTGAAATGATGGCCTCATGTCTGTCATAGTAATGGCTTACGAATAAATGGGTTACCAGGATATCAACGTTGTCCGCATTTTACGTTATGGTCGGGGTGAAGGAGTTCATTTCATAGATAAGCGAACGTGCTTTTGGTCTACCGCAGAGGTGCCACCTGTGATTTGGTTCACTCTCGACGTCAAAGAAAGTGTGTGATTGGCGTCTGAGCGTGTTCTAAAGTTGTAGATGTTGTAAGTGCCATGTAAGAAACAGCACCACTTGTGTTTTAGCTTATACAATGCCAGCATTTTAATATCGTTAATTTCGTTATCGTTTAATATTGTTTTAAATTAATATCGTAAGCCTGGTGGTTAGGCACAGTGCAAGAACCACGTTCGTTTTTCAGATTTCTTCTAACCGTTTTCCTTCATGCCCCCAAAGATGGGATATCTATAACAAACTACTCAACCTTTGCAATGGTCTTTAGTTAGCTTCTTATCGGGTATTGCCGTCTGGTAGAAATAGTCTCAGGTGATGTAGTCCTTCGTAAGTCTTGTGAATTTCTTGGGAATACGTTGCTTATCCGCAGCAACCAGAAAGCCCAACAGAGAATGCAAGGATTTGTCAAGGTTAGAGAAGTTGCAATAGATGGTTCTGTCCAGCGGGAACTAAACCTAGGATAATATTCATAGGAGAAAATTGGCATTAATGGATGTTTCGGCGCTTCATTCTTATCCAACAGATGTGCAACGCGATATCACTTTACGTAGAAGAGAATTTTCATCACATGTCACAACTTCATCAAGAAACGATTATTTCTACGTGCCCAAAAGGTACAAAGAATGTGGTTCAGAACGAAGAGAGGACTGCGATTCATTTGTGCCGAACGAATTCGACATTTCAGCGCTGGCCAGGAACTGCTTAACTTATGCCAAGATATTCGGTAATATCTCCAACCGGCTTATATCAACTTGCGTCAATTATCGCCTTAAAATGGTCATCGTTGTTGACACCTGGTTCTCTCTCAATCTCCTCATATTCACAGCTTACGTACAAAAGCAAAAATTTTTCCATAACATTGCATCTTTCGGTCATTATCGGTTCCATTGTCAAATGCAACCTAAAGACTCCAAGCGGTTTCGATGCATCGCCTATTAATCATTAAGGTAGATGATTGAAAATCATCACTAGAAATTTAAATCAGCGAAAGCTTCTTGTTAATTAGACTTGGTGTTCTTGTCTTGAATTCGTGCTGGCGAAACCATTACGAGCAGAACTATCCTAAAAGCGAAGGTGTCAGGCAGAACAGCATTTACTCAATGACTGCTGGAGGATTACGTGCTCACTTCGTATTGGGTTGCAAAAGGTCTCCTCGTCGACCTGGACCATTCTTGTTCTTCTAGAAGAGATTTACTGGCTTTGCCGTTCGCATGCTTGCTTGAGGTTTTGTAGTTGGACCGGTCGTCGTACTGTTCTCGATTTCTAACACTGAATAAACATAAATACTGATTAAGAAGATTAAGAGATTAACGCTTGCAATAGAAAAAGAATGATTTAATATCTTGTCCATCAAGTATTATTGAAAGTAGTGAAGTAAGACAGTGCTAATGGTGATATTTGAGAACGAAATGGACTTCCAATTTGAAAGTGAAACTCCATTGCTTACATTATATACGATATAATAAGGCAGAAAATGAGGAGTATCGCGATGCCCAATAAGCACCCGAGAACAATGGTCCATACACGGAATGCTGATGATACACCCTAAAGACTTTTGTTAATAATAAGTTTAATTAAAGTGCATTCAATCTAAATTAAAGCCGCACTGTGTACTGTATCGGAATCGTGTTCATACAAGTTCCGTTGAAGTTGCCATTTGTGGCGCACAACTGACACTGCACTACCTGAAATAATAATGCTTTTGTTGTTCTTGTTAATGCTACTGTTATTTTTAATGGCTGCCACGGCACTGATGTTGTTGTTAAGAGTACCCCCAACGGTTTACGCTTCATCGTGGAGAGGAGGTGTTCATGGGGTGTACGAACTGCGATGTACAATGGGCGATTCATTCCCTGGCATGGTCTCCAGAAAGAGCCAGGCGTTTCCATCAGGAAGCCTAGCTAAGAGTAAACCAATACCAGGGTCCACCACCGTCCTGGTATCGGGATCGCGTGGTGGTAAATCTCCCTCTGATCCACAAGGGTTGCGAGTGCCTGTCGTGGTGACGACCTGTCAAACTTTGGTCAGGCTGTTCTCGGGATTCCAGTGAACCACAACGGCTTAACTAGTAAATACCCGAAAATTGGTGTGTACGCTGGGATCCACAATCAGTGAGGATGAGCCGCTGAAGTACGTAAACGTTAAGAGTAACGCTGAGTAGGTTTCGTGAAATAAAATTAAGAATAATGAAAGTTTTTATCACTTCTCATTACTAGCATCTAGATAAGCTGTTATGGAAAATGGTTTCCAAAATTGTGGATGCAGTGGGAAGCAAAAATGCAATGGACAGCTAGAACTGCTCAGTGGAATACTTTCTTCTGAGATGAGAATATACATTTCCGATAGTTTAATTTCCAATCGCGACTACGTAGAATGTATTTCTGACTACCGAACTGCGATGCATAGTGGCAAAGCTACGGGGTTTATTTCTCAAAATTGATCTTCAGTGGAGTGAAATAGTTCAATATTTTAACACAGAGTCCTAGGTTAGAGTAGAGAGATAGCGGAAGTCACCGTATCAATAGTAGAAAAATAATCGCATGGTATCGAACTTCTTCCCACATCACGAGCTAGTGACATTATGAGTGATGACTAAATACGAAAGCCATAGCAAGACAATTGAAGAAAAAAAAACCTTATCCAGCTAGGAAATTAGTAATTAAACTAAAACAATGAAGACGCGGCCTTCAAAGAAATATTCCAATATACGGATTTGCATGATTGAACTAAAAAAATATTGCAATGTTTAACTTATCTCACTGTTTATTCTTTTTTCATGACGTGCAATTGCATGAAACACAACAATAAAGATACTGAGATCTTATCGAAACTCGGAATCTCAGGTGGGTTTCGATAACGATCACCAGTAACTGCTAGTTATCAAACAAATCAACCGAGGCTCATACCTTGTCACTGTGATCTCGAATGCACATTTTGTTTAAGTGGGTTCACGAACGATTTATGCCATCTCCTCCGCTCCCAAATTCGTCTACGGTTGATTGCTGATAGCAGTGATAGAGTGAAAAAGATGCTGAGAGAAGGACAAACCAAGGGTCTCGGTGGATGGTTGATGTTCTGGATAACACGTAATCACTAGAGAAGAGCGATCGTGAGTTCGAGGCTCAACTTAAGTACCGAATTTGGATCATATTTCATGAAAAGAATACGCAGTAACAAAAAGTTAAACATTGTGGTTTCGACTGCCGCTTCAGCTTCACTGGGTTCAATGTCGATCAGTGCTCCGCAGACTATTCTTATTGACAGGTAATAGCTGATAACATTGCTGGAGTAAAAAGTGGCCGGTAAAAGAGAAAACGTGGGTGTCAGTTGGTGTGTTGGATAGCATGTGAACCCCGGAAAGGGTGGTCGCAGGTTTGAAGCCCAACTGGAGTAGCTAGTTTTGCTCATTTCTTAGCATCTTTGTGGTTAACAGATATTGTGTTGAGTGGAAATTAATGTTGGATTTCAAGCTCAACTTTTCTTGTCAATGCTTTAGCAGTGGTTTTGTCTTGAGTACTGTTATTATTAGAGCTAGACTGGCAGATTTCAAAATTTTGAATTCCTGGTGTCAAAGCGGCAATTTCGACAGATCTACTTCTACAACTTTAAATTAGATGTACTCAGCGCAAACTGCTCGAAGCATTGTTGGACTATGAGGTCAAAAAATTGTTAACAAAAGCATCGTGCAAGATTGGTTTAGACTATTTCATAATGTGGAATTCGACGTTGATAATGAGGAGTGTCGCAGATTTTTCCTAGCTATTTTGGGCAAAGAATTGAAGGCTTTGTACAAGCAAATACAGGCACAACTCCCTGGTAACTCGCTAAAAAACTTTGCGTAAACTTCTTAACTGTTCCAGAACGTCAAAAAATATTATAAGGTCGAACAAGCTCAGGAAATGATTGCCACAAAAATCAAACGAAACTCAAAGAAGTCGCCGTTTTGAAGTATCTACGCCGCTTCTACTGCAGTGATTAGAACGAACCGTTTCTTGAACGCATTGTGATGTGGAATGGATTCTCTATGTAACCGGAGGAGATCAACTCAGTGGTTAGACCACGATGAAGCTCCACCGCTTCTGACGTCCGAAATTGCACCAAAAGAAGGCCATGCCACCACTTCTTGTAGCAGCTCGATAACAACCTCTACGGGAAATAATTGAGAAATCAAGCCGAGGCCGAAACTGCCTAGAACGATCTCATCTCCCCCTGATGACTAGGATTTTAAGCAACCGATGTAGGTTGACTTATTTCTCGTTGGTAAAGACTGTAAAATTTAATTCTTTTATTTCAATTAATAGAATCTGCTCTGGGCTAGGATCTGCCACTTTGAAAATGCATATTGAAATCGAACACTAATTTCTGGGAAATCATCTAGATTAGATTAGACTAAATGCGGCTATTACAAACCTGAGAAGTGTAGCTGTTGTAGGTACAGTTGAAATAATCTCCTGTTCGATTATTCGAGCAAATGGCATAGTTATTCGCGGTGTAGCTCGATGGGATGTTACACGATAAGTCGCACATTTCACCCATCATCCCGTTTATACACTGGATATTCAAGATGAGCTGAAGCCTAGAAGATCATTAGATTGAATGATCAATATACATTGTCAATACTTAGAGTGATTTTCATATGTATCTGCAGCAAACTGTCGGCGTCAGTTTATAACACTATGATTTCGTCTGGCCAAAATTATGAGCGGTCAGGAATAGCTGGCCGATCCACGATCCACTGGGTCCTCACGGTCTGCACTATTTGAAAAGATAAGGCAGAGATCTAAAATCAAGCAAATATACCATCTATGATATCCCAAAGCTCTTCCAATCCAAAGATCGTAGTTATGGCCTTCCAATTTGCTTCCCCAATGTTCACTTGCACCTCATCTTCATATTTATTTTCTTTTTTCCTTTGTATTCTTGTTGAGCAAACGCGAGGGGTTATTTTTATTCCTTATTCACGAATAAGCTGACGTTTCGGTGGACTTCGCCTTGTCCAGAGGGTGGAAAGGTCAAGCTGAAAGCAATCTATTTGGCCATACACCTCCATAACCAAACAGAGAAAACACTAGACCAGGATTTCAATCACATAGAACACAAAATAGCATCTTTGGACACTCATCACTTTCTATGAGGCCTTCACTGAGTGTATCGCGTGAAGACCAACCGCACAGAATTCACATGAAAGTGTAAAGTGCCCCTCCCATCAAAATAACAAGCTTGTGTACTGCCCAATATCACGTGTGATAATGAGGCATCTTCCCTGCGGTTCATTTTCGGATTTCTTTAATTAATCCAGAACGCCTCGAAAGTTTTATGCGCTTGTATTCTCGATTCCCGTGCAGGGATCACGACACGTACCTCAAAGACCTTCCCGCTATGTTCCTGGATCCTATGCGTGCCTAGTGGGGTATTTGGTTTACGTTTGCCGACTAGGTTTTCTCGACTAGAGGTAAGGATAAACGAGACCTTTTTTTTGCTAGAGTTTTCGTTTGGAGGCCTAGAATTTTTCCTACACCTATCCCGAGCTACAGTTCTGTTGCCATTAGAAATGGCTATTTGCTGTGCCAAGATCCGCGGCTCCTCTTTCTGCTTTCTTCCCGTGCACATGTTGGTAGTTGTCCGAAACATGTTTCTTGCAAGCGCCTTTTTTGTGTGTGAAGGGTGAGAGGAGAGGTAATGAACAAGTATGTTTTTGCTGCTTGGCTTTCGGTGTCATTTCATAATGTAACAGCTTTCTGATAGGTTGGTGTGCACGTTCAGAAATGGAGGTCAGTTTTTTTTCGGTTTCTTTCCGGTAAACTTGATATAATCTGACTGTCCATTCACTAATTCAAAACATTTCTCCATATCTTCTCGTGTTGAACAAATGACAAAGCAATCATCTATATATCTGCAATAGAGTAACGGCCCGAGGTCGATTACTGGTGATTACACCTTAGACATAAGTGCAATCGCAAGACTTGGTGTCAATCGCTGACCCATTGCCAACCTTTCATTTGAGAGTAATACTTTCCCAACCACCTAAAGACTAAGCAGTTTAGGCACTCCTTTAAGAGTGTCATCAACTCCTGAATCGAGAAGCCATACATGTTTATTGCTTTGTGCTGTATATGAAGCTCGCGGATAGCTTGCAAAGCGGAGTCATTCGACACGATTGTATAAAGGGCGGTAGCGTGGAAGGACTCCAACACGTACGCGCTGTTGGGATAAGCAGTACGTAGACGGTCCAAAAACATCTGAGTGTTCATGAGGTGGGCTGGAATGTGCTTCAACAACTGGGTAAATATTAGGGTTGGAAACAATATTATCCTACTCGTCGGCCCGTCTACACAGCTACATGATTGATCTGACCTTAAATAACGATGGTCGCTAGACACAAGATCATCGCTGGATACCAAATTATGGGTCCTCATAAGTAAGTGGAAGACGGGACATGCTGACAGGTCAACTTTTAATTCAGAGATAACAGATGGCTTTAAACCGGCAGCCCTTGCCATTTTAACCCATTCGTGGTTCAATTTTCGGCATCTACTTTTGAACTCCCTCTCAGATGACGAACGATAAAGTGAAGCATCTCAGAGATGCTTTTTCGTTATTTCAACATCTAACTGATAGAGAATTACGACAAACTCTCCACCCTTATCACTGGATAGTCTTATGTTTTTCGACTTAACTAGCTCTCGTACCTTTGGCGTACCACATTTTTGCACTTCAGTGAGGTTGGAACGGTATCTCTTTATTCTAACTCTAACTTCATTATTGGGCTCTTGTTGTCTAAAGAACGGCTGAGGAGATGGTGCTATTGGTAGGGCTCTCACTTGGCGCTGTTCGCACCTATTTTTCGTTTCTACCTACCTTTTTTAGAGTCTATCTTGAAAAGATTGCCTTAGAAATGGGTTCAGATGGTTAGAAACTCAGTCCCAATTCTAATAACGAGCGCCCGCCATCAGGGAGAGTCACGCCTCCGAATATGGTTGGCCTTGAATTTTCTTGCACGTTATTTATTCTACTATGAGCTGTTTGATGTTCGTTAGTGGTAGTTTTGTGAGCTTGTGCGCTAAACACCGGAAATTGAACAACGAATGGGTCAAAATGGCAGTGGTTGCTGGTTTAAAACCATCAGTTACCTCTCAACTAAAAGTTGATATATTAACGTTTCCCGTCTTGCACTTGTTTATAAAAACTCATAAGTTAATATCCAGCGATAAGTTTGCGTTTACCGATCCATCATTAAAGTTAGACCTATCATTAGCTGTGTAAACGAGCCAACGGATAGGATAACACAGTTTTTAAACCTAATATTTGCCCAGTTGTTGAAACACATTCCAGATGACCTCATGAATACCCAGATGTTTCTGGTCCGTCAACGTACTGCACAACCCAGCAGCGCGTACGTGATGGAGTCCTCCTACCTGACCGCCCTTTATACAAACGTGCCGAATGACTCCGCAATGCAACCCATATTCGAACTCCTAATACAACACAAAGAAGAAATAAACATGTAAGGCTTCAAGATAGAGCAGTTCATGGAACTCTTAAAACAATGCCCGAGCTCCTCAATCTTCAGATGGCCCAGAAAGTAATACGCCGAAATAATAGGGCTGGCAATGGGACAGAGACAGGCACCAAGTCTTGCCATTGCGTTTATGTCTAAGGTAGAAGCTCCAGTGACCGATCTCGGGCTGTTACTCTACCGTAGACATATAAATGACTGTTTTGTCCTTTGCGCAACACAAAAGAAAATGAATGCTTTGAGTTGTTGAACGAACAGTCAGAGTATGTCAAGTTCACCCGGAAGAAATCGAAAGAAAACTGACAAACACTCCTGAACGTCCAAATCAGTCTGTCGGAAAATCGCTACATTACGAAGTTGTACCGAAAGCCAAGTAGTAAAAACATCTTGGTTCACCACCTCTCCTCTCACCCCTCTCACACGAGAAGGGCGCTTGTAACAAACATGTTTCGGACAACTACCAACGTGTTCACGGGAAGAGAGCAGAGAGAGGATTTGCGGATCTTGGCACGGCAAATAGCCATTTCCAATGGCAACGGAACTGTAGCTCGGGATAGGTGTAGGGAAAATCCTAGGCCTCCAAACGAAAACTCTAGCAATAAAAAGGTCCCGTTTATCCTCACCTCTAGTCGAGAACATCTAGTCGGCAAACGTAAACCAAATACCCCACTAGGCACGCATAGGATCCAGGAACATAGCGGGAAGGTCTTTGAGGTAAGTGTCACGATCCTCGCACGGGAATTCAGAACACAAGCGCGTAAAATTCTCGAGGCGTTCTGGATTAATTCCAGAAATCCGAAAATCAACCGCGGGAAGAATGCCTCATTACCACGCGTGACATCGGGCAGCATATAAGCTTGTTATTCTAATGGGAGGGGCACATTATACTTCCATGTGAATTCTGTGCTTTTGGTCTCCACGTGACATACTCAGTGGAAGCCTCATAGAAAGCGGTGAGTGTGCAAAAAAGATATTCTGTGTTTAATTTGATTGAAATCTTGGTTTAGTTGTTCCTCTGTTTGGTTATGGAGGTGTACGGCCGAATAGATTGCTGTGAACTTGAACTTTCCAGAATCTGAGGAAGGCGAAGACCGCCGAAACGCCAGCTTATTCGTGAATAAAGAATAAAAATAACACCTCGCGTTTGGTCAACAAAAATACGAAAAATTACTTAATCAATGTCAAGGTCAATAAAAAGTCGGTCATGGGATTTATTTTCTTTTGTTTGAGGGACTCGACTCAGAACATGAGAAGGTATCGGGAGCTGCAGAGCTTTCGTTTCAGGATTTAAAAATTTACTCATTAAGCGGATTCCGAGAAAGAAAAATTTCTAAAGAAGGCTGCATGTGTACATTTGCACCCTTATAACGATAGAGATGCCTCTTCTATAAGTCAGCAAACTTCTTCGATTGTACCATCCATCCGTCGTTCCGTTGACAGTCGAGTGACTCAAGCTGTCGCCAATAAACCTTCCATTTCTCTTTGTTGCGTGCAAGAGTAGCCCATTGGTTTATAGTCGCTCTAAGGATTTGTTGAGCACTATATCCTTTTCTAAAGGTTTTCGTGAAGAACACTGACCAACGAGTTCTTCCTACCTTGCTTTCGGTAGACTGGGAATTCAGTCATTAACGCTTCTTGTCTATCAGTTGTTATTCATAAATATTTCGTGCCCGACCCACTTTAATTTCGAAGATATGAAGTATAGAACAGTGTCTTAGATCCTTGATCGCTGACGCAGATCGGAGCTTGGGATACTCTCTGTCGCCTGCATGCACGATACGGGGTACTCGTGACATCGGCCTTTCGGTTGCGCGTATTGGATAACGCCAAGCGATTTTTCACCCACCTTACGTGGGCAACATGATTTTCACACATATGTTGAAACAAAAAGAAGAAAATGATGAAACTGAAAAGATGGGCACTGGTTCAGGCGCTCCTTGTTCGCCTCACTACGTTCTTGATGCACTTGGAAATTCCGCATGCCTCTCGCTTCTTCCTGCCTAAATCATTTCGTCATGATATCTTTCCGGCCTGGATGAACGTAGCTGGAGATTTGAAGATATTCATTTCTCTTAGCGGGAATAGTGCACAAAAATTCAATTCGTTCTTCATGAAAGTTGCTTTTATTAGATTTAGTCGAAGACCAACTTTCCACAACTGTCATCAAAATCGGCTTGCATCGTTCCGCCTGGCTAATGCTTAGTGTTATAAAAACGATTTCGTCAGCAAAGCAAAGATCATAGAATTGCCGATTATCGATTTTCACTCCCACGTTGACTCATTCCAAAGTGTGCACGCAATTTTGGAGAGCTGCAAAAAATAATTTCGGCAAGAGAGCATCGCTTCCCTAACCTCTCTTCTTATGCCAAACCGTCATAGAATGGTGATATTTTAGTTGTCAAACTTTTCCATTCCATGTTGGTACACCAGCTTGAGTGTTTCTGAAGACAGACGTCTATTGGTGACCTTCAACTCTCAGCATTACTAGCACTAACGTGAAGATGTTGAATGAGCCGACCATATTCCTCGTCGATGCTGCCTAGAACGGCATCCCAGCAGCAGCCGACTAAAGAACTGAATAAATCTCAGTTCACGGTGGTTTTCGGACCTCCTTTTTCAAAATTAAAAGTTTCTTCTTATTTTCGCTAAAAGCGAAGTATTCCGTAAAGGGGGCGATGGTGCGATATCTCGTGTGGAATTTTGGGAGAACAACGATGTTTAGGCAAAACCTTCGTCCTTGTGGGGTATTTCGTTGGGGTGCCCTGCATTGGGCGACTCCCACAGTCAGCGTTGAGAGTACGGCTTCCAGACTGTGGGCTACTATGAAAGGTTTTGAAAGTCATGATAAACTCAAATAGAAACCCTGCCTGCTCGTTCCATTCTAATCCATGTGTTCCAATCTGATGCCTTTCAGGCGTTTTTCTGGGTCCAATCCTAGCGTTGACGTCTCCAATGATGTCCTTAAAGAATGTATGGTCTTCTTTGCAGAACTTTTCCAAATCCATAAGGAACTTTTCAATGTCGTCTACGTCACAGCTCGATGTCAGTGTGTAGACGACAAGCAAGATTGTTAATACCGATATTGATCCACATCCCTTCAACCATAAACGTACAATTTGGATTAGCTCGAATGTCGATGCTCGTGGCCAAACTGGCGTTCACGTGGACGCACTCGCCCCCAACTCCTCTATTGTCGCATGTACCGAGGAATAGTTGCTTTCGGTGTTATAGACCGCGCTGAAAGGGCAGCGTGTTCTCGTTTCAAGCAATCCGATGACGTCGTACCTCATCTTTGCTGCGTGACAGATCAAGTTTTCTACAAAAGACTCAAATGCTGATGAGATTCGTATTGGTACACATCGTCACCTTAGTCCTTCGAGATTTACACAATCTAGAAAGGCCCTGAGATTTCAGTAACCCTTCTTCACTCGACCTATCTAAAACTACCGCATCAAGAGCTTTTTCGGGGTCGGGGAGATAAGGCTCTCTTATTTTGTCGCGTTTCACATTTAATAGATATGTGTAGCCTGCTGAACCCTGAACGTGGGAGTTCAGCATGCTCAAGGGTAACGACTCGATGTCTCTCCAAGAGTGCGCGAGGAGGTTATTTGTTAGGTGAGACTCCTAGTTGACTCCCGTATACTTTCCCGTCACTTGTTCACAGGTGTTTGATAGAATTTACTCGTAGAATACAATCCACATAAACGAGAGCACACCCATGCAAACATGCGTGAAAATGTCTTTGTAAACACAGGAGTTATGTACCACGTTGGATCAGCAAAAGCAGGATACGCTTCTCCTGTAGCACCTGTGTCTCAGAAAAGCACATGGTCGCCTTTGGTTAGCGAATAACTCCCTAGACCTTCGTTTCTCGAGTAACCAAAATGATATCGCACAATGAAGGAGATCCGTAGAGTGAACCTTTCAACTCCTTAAATTTTCCAGTTATTGAAAGAACCCGAATGGTAGCGATCGTATTGAATTATATTGTTTTGCTACGAATTTTCTATTCCACCTAAAACAAAAGACTTATTTTTACATGGCTAATTATGAAGTGAATTCATCATGAACTTATACGTCATATCAAAATTACGCAGCAAATCGGAAAAAAGAAAGAAGATGAATGAAAGAAAACACACTGTGTTCCTAACTGAAGTCCAACTAAAGACAACGACTGATCGCCACCGCCACTCTTCTTGAATATGGACAAATCGACAATAAATGAATCCACCTATATGAAGGCGCTTCGCTCGTTGTCCCACAGGTAAGCAAAAACATCTTAAAGTTCGCAAACCAGTATAAGTTTTCCGAAGAACAGAAGGTTTGCCGTCGCACTGTCAATTGAAACCCCCAGATGTTGCACAAAGATGTCAATAGAGACCTAAAGATATTTAAGCTAGGAGTTTAAATCATTAAGCTTACTTAGAAGCGGCTTTTGGCAAAACCCGTCCAATCAACGTTTCAATTTAACGGGAATGTTGTATTGACACCTATTATAGACTTACTGGTTTGCTAATCATCTGAAACGAATGCGGATTTGTCCAGTTTCCAGTGGAAATTGATCCGAAGAAAGGATTGAAATCCGATTGGATATACTGCACAGACTGACTGAATCAATAAAAATAAATTATGATTTTAAAATTTTCACCAGCATGCTTCGCTGAAGGCATTCCATTTAATCTGCATAAAATGTTTTTACTATTGTCTATGCTCAACATGGAGAACGTGAGTACTAAAACGGGACTAGTACTCTAGCATAATTTCTAGTGCAGACTTCATTACAAAGTTTGAAAACGTTACTCGTTTTCCAATACTACACACCTATTTTTCAGCTTCTATTCGCAGAATCCACGGATCTCATCTCTTCCTCATATGAAGGATCTCGAGCCGGTTAGCCGCGAGGCAACGTGGCGCGTCCCCAGGTGGCGGAGAGTGGGTTAATCGCGGACCTAAAGCGACCTTTGCTTCCCTGAGAAGCAGGTGGATCCAGTGGATGGACTCCCTGTTTCTGCTGCGCCGATTTGGTGCCTACTTTCTGTATTTGCTAGGCGTATTCATGCATGCGTGTTTGAATGCGTTCGCGCTCTGTGCGGATTTTATTCTATGAGTCAATGCGGCCAAAAGCCTGCAATCAAGTGACAGAGAAGAATATGAGAGGCGGTTAGGAGTCGCCTCCAACAAATAAGTTCCATGTCCACTCTGAGAGAGCCTGGTAAGCTACCCGTGAGTATACCCAGCCCCCACGTTCAGAGCCCAAAAAGCTATACGTGGGTATCAAAACGCTAAACACAGTAAAAAAAACCGGCCTCATTCCCCTGACCTCAAAAGAGCCCCAATTTCGTAGCGTAGGGTAGGATGAGTACGGAGAGGCTGCTAAAATCTCAAGGCCAATGGAAGCTGCCTGGATCACGAAGAACTATGGTGGCGATCCGTACTTGCAATGCATGTACATTTGCATCCCAGGCTTCGATAGAAGACTTGGTCATGCAAGCAAGAATAATAAGGTACGACGTCATTCATCGGCCTGGCCGAGACGAGACGACACCGCCCATTAAACGCCGTCTATGACACTGGAGAAGAACTGTTTCTCGGAACATGCGACAGTGGAGGAGTAGACGGTGCCGGCGTCCTCGTTAACACAAGTTTGTCCATGAACATCGATTCATTCGAACAGCTTACAACCAGAATCGGACTTTTAAGATTAAAAAGATGTGGATCAATGGATTTGACGATCTTCGCCGCTTACGCGCCAACATCAAACTATGACGAAGAAAAAGTGGAAGCGTTCTACATGGACTTGGAGAAGTTCTAGAGAGAAGATCATACGTTCTTCAAAGTCATTATTGGAGTTTTCAATGCCAAGATTGAACCAGGAAGAACGTCTGGGGAACGTCACATTGGGGCCCACGGATTGGAACTCAACGCTCGACGTGGAAGCCCTCCAGTGGAAAGTACAATAACGAAATATACCACATCATAGTAAATAGAAGCTTTCGTCAAACCGATATCGCCGTCGTCCCAAAATTCTACACGTGATCAGACCACCGTCTCCTTCGTGCAAGATTTTATTTATCGCGGAAAGGTGAAAAAGCCGCTAAATTCAAAACCAAAGTCCCAGAAAACCCACAAACTGGGATTTATTCAATTCATTTGTCGTCTGCTGGGAAGATGCCATTGTCGACAGCCTCAACGAAGACTACGATCGGCTCATTCAACATCTTCACGTTACCGCTATGAAAGCTGAGAGTTCGAAAGTCAAACGTCTGTCTCCAGAAGCACTCGAGCTGATACACAAGACTGGGATCGCACGAGCTGCATGCAAGCGCGAACTAATGTCCGAACTGGAGAAAGAATGCAGACAGGCGATAAAAGATCTTAAAAAGAGAAGAGCATCAGTAATGGTCGAAGCTGTAGAGGCTGGGAAAAACATTCGCAAAGCCTATTGATGCTGTGCTAATTAAAAGACCAAGATGTACTCCAACGCACAGAACGGAACAATTACAGCGTCCAGAAAGGCAATGGAGAAAATCATTCAAGAATACTATTCAGATCTCTTTCATAGCCACGTCCACCTTCCGTCATATGAAATAAAAGAGGATGGACATGTTGCACTACCGGTTCTCCCTTACGAAATCCGACATGCTATTACGTCGGTGAAAAATAGAAGAGCACCAGGTCCGAGCAGGATAAAACCAGAACATCTGAAGAACATTCCTTCAGTCTTCGTAAGCACATTGGCTCGGCTCTTCTCACGTTACCTGTCTGAATGCAAGATCCCTACCCAGTGGAAGACCAGCAAGACCGTGTTGTTGTTCAAGAAGGGGGACCTACACGATATAGGCGTCGTCTACAAACTTTTCACTCGTGTCATCCCAAACAGGATTGACAGAACACTGGACGAAGGATAGCCATGCGAGAAAGCAGGGTTTCGAAAAGGATTTAGTGCGATAGACCACACTCACACGTTAACAAGGCTCATTGAAGTATCGCGAGAACACAAGGGACTGCTCTGTCTCACTTTCATCGATTTACAGAAGGCTTTTGATCCAATTGGGATAGAAGCAGTTATGGAAGCCCTTGCCAGTCAAGGAGTCCCTACCCAGTTCATAAAGATTCTTCGTGAGCTGTACAAAAATTTCACAACCAAGACTTCGCCATTCTACAACGATATTATCGTTAACGTCAAAATAGGAGTTAGGCAAGGCGATACAATCCCGCCACAACTATTTACCGCCGCCCTCTAGAACGTTATGCGAACACTGGAATGAGACAACATGGGAGTGAAAATCGATGGTTGGCAGTTACATCATCTTCACTTTGCTGATGACATCGTCCTTATAACACCAAACATTAGCCAAGCGGAGCGGGTACTTGCCGACTTTGATAAAGCGTGTGGAAAGATTGGTCTTCGACTAAATCTCACAAAAACGATGTTCATGAGAAACGGATTGGTTTCGTTTGCCCCATTCACACTCAACGAAACGAATATCTCCAAATGCTCCATTTATGTCTATCTAACTCGGGAAATCAATATGATGAACGACTTAGCTCTAGAGCTGAGCAGAAGGAAACGAACGGTTTGGGGAGCTTTCAAGAGCACCAAGAGAATGTAGAGTGAATAGTACAAAGAACACCCGACTTCGTGCCCACCTTTTCGAATCAACGCTTCTTGCTGCTCTAACGTATGCGTCAGAAACCTGGTCGCTGCATGAGAAGAATGAAAGATCATTCAGCGTTATCGAACGCGCAGTCGAAAGGACGATGCTAGGAGTAATCCTTTTCACACAAGTAAGGGATAGGATCCGAAGCTCCCACCTACGTCAACGATCGAAAATCAAAGATGGCGTTCTATACGCCAAACAGTTGAAGATAAGGTAGGCCGGACACGTAATGCGTATGAACGACAACCGATGGACAGGAGCCCTTAGTGACCGGATTCCTCAGGATTTCAAACGTACAGCAGGAAGACCACCGACCCCATGATCAGGGTTCTTCACGAAGATCCTATGAGAAAGATATGATGCTCGACGAGTCCCAAAAGCGAGGAAAACCCACTAGGCTACTTTTGAACGCGACAGGAAAGAAGAAAGGTTTACTGGCGCCCGCTCGAATCACTCGACGATCAACGAGACTAGTCGTGATACAGGTGATCCGCAGAAAGAGGAGCCCAACTTTTCTTTTACTCATTCCACTGCGTTGCATTCATAATCAAAAATAGTCTTCCAATTTACATAAAGCTTTGACAACCAGTTGAGCATGCTCTATTTAGCGTCGTCAGAAATAGCACACGTTCGTGGATTGAAAGCACTTCCTTCCAGAAGTGTCTGACACCGAGTCACCAATCATGGAGGCTTGGTTAGATCGTTGCATGGTCAAGCCACCTCTACTCATTGCGTTTTCCTCCCTCATTACCATCTATGCAGTTTTACATATTTCTGCAGATGCAATTTTTATTTGTTTAACACCGCCAAAACTGCAAGTCGATGCTTTATCTGGAACTAAAACATGTCGTCACCTTCAAATAACTTAAACTCGGCTTGGAAGAAATTCATATTCTTCGTGATATGTGAAGGCAATTTCCTCATTAGTGATTTGCATTCCTAGTTTTTGCAAAAATTCAGTGGTCTCTAGACCACGGACTTTCTAAATTTTATCATATTAGAAATAGAACGTTATGGAAACAAAGACCACCCAAAGGCATTGATGCCTTCCAGTTGTTTTCCTAAACTGTATCACAGAAAACTTTATGACCTCATTATTACAGATGAAATGTCTACTCACTAAGCTGACGAAATAACTGTAACGAAGCTGAATGAGCAGGCGTTCTGTTGATTCGGCGGCAAAAAGTCACAATATGCTATTGGACAATTGCAGGTGGTTGTATTGGATAGTGCCATGGTGGGATTCTGATATGAAGTTAGACGAATCTGCACTTGAGCTCCGTTCACCGACTGGCCGTAAGCGATCTAAAAATGAACGAATGATCGGATTGCTGTTGGAATATCGGCAATCCAGGTGAGTGATGAACTGACGAATACGAAAGTTTCCTAAAACATCAGAAAGTATGGGAGGTTAATTGTTACTGAAATACTTTTAATGCAGATATCCTTTAGCATGAAACAGAAACTACAAAGGTTTTTTTTTCTTCGCTTTGTATGCGTGAATTCTGACTTATGAATGAGTAAGGCACTAACAAATAAATAAAACATAAATGACGTGTCATATGCATTAATGAGCAATAAAAAGAATCTTCGGACTTCGGACCCGTGTTTTCTTCTGCTGAAACTGCAGGATAAAACACAAAAGAAGATGAGCGCTCAACACGTGGGCAAAGATGTATTCATCCAATTACATAGGCAATAAACGACCGGTAATTCTTACCAACTGTAATCGTTTGAGCATCAATGTAATACGGCAGTTGCTATTCACTTCCTATTACGATACTCGATACTTAAACGCCCGTACTCACTGGATGTGCGGCCCCCAGCATAATCTCCATTTTTCGGAGATTTTTGGTCAAGTCATTGTGGTTCCCTGGTCTCCCGAGGTCATGGTGGTCAAAGTCTGCCTCAGGTCTTCACCATTACAGGCATTTGCACCCTCTGTGGATCAAAGGAAGATTTGCCACCATGCAATTTTGATACCAGGACGGTGTTAGATCCCGGTATTAGTTTACTCTTAGCTAGGTTTCTTGATGGAAACGCCGGACTCCTTCTCAACTTAGGAGACTCTGTCAGGGGTATGAATCTCCCCGCTGTATGTCGCAGACCGACGCCCAGGAACACCTCCCTGCCACGATGAGGCGCTGAACCATTGGGAGGAGTTGCTATTTAGGTAGAAAAAATCTATGTCGCGCATCACTAATTGAACTAACAATAGTTATGTTTCAAAATCGACTTTCCTTTAACTTCAGTACGACTAATTAAAAAGGGCGCGTGTGGCGCAGTGGTTGGAGGCGCCGCTGCTACACGCACGTGGAATCGATTCCTGCGCCTATGGCCCACCAAGCCTTCTATCCCTCCGGGGTCGGCAAATTGGCGCCAGACTTGTTTAAGAGGATAGCAGCACTGGCTCGATACATCGACCGGCCAGCGCGAGTCATTGTAAAGGCCAGGTATGCATTCAATCACCTCCAACCTAATGAAGTCGAATGCATGGCGCATCCCTCAGGGATTGATCAACGCCGAGAGCTTTAATCTTTTTAGCTTTATGAATAATTAATATGTATTCTTCCTTTGATAAGCTTACGCGAGGTTGATAAATATTCATCATTATTGGCTAAAGTTACGAAGGTTTCGTCTTCGCCAGAGCCGATGATCGGAGTCGATGGTCCACAGTTGTTCGTGTTCTCGAGGTTCCTCGGCTCTGATGAAGACGAAACCGTCGAAGCATTAGCCGATAAAGAAGAATATTTATCAACCTCGTGTAAGCTTATCAACGAAAAAATACATATTAAAAATAGTTAATTCTTACACATCGACAACGAATGCAGTTACTTGTTGAAAATAACATTTTTTAAAAATGGTGATGTAAGTGATAAAAACGTAAATTTAAGGTTGATTTACCAGTTTTGTCGGTGTATTAACAACTGAGGAGCTTGAAGCAACCCGATGTTGCTGTTGAGACTGCAGTCGACCACTCTGAGAAAACTAGCAGCAAGAGAATCATTACATATGCAGTAATTTTTTCTGTCATTCTCAACCAACCTGTTGACTAAATTGGTTTGCTGACCCGCCATATTGCTGCTGATAGAGGTTTGACTGGCTGGAAAATATAATTTTAACTTGACTCACTGCCGTTAATGATTGCGGTTTCACCCACGGTGGTCCCCCTCGTGGTTGGCCGAGTTGCTGCTGCTGCTGCATCCCAGGTGGTTGTTGACCATAGAAGCTTCCTTGTTGATTCCCTTGATATGAATATCTGGAAAACAACTAATGATTCTACAGGAGCTCAATCTTCACCGTTTTCTATATTTTGTGAAACTAGACTGTTCAAGATGCCAAAGTTCTCAATTTAGTGTTATCCGTATTTCTGAATTAGCAGTGGTGTTAAGCCTCCAAATTGTTTACCACCTCATCGTAGCTTGAGATTCCTCCTCGGTACTGAAGTACGGTTTGCCACAGAAAGTCCACATCTCTCCTCGTCGTTTTAGCAAGAATTATTAAAGTTCAAAACGAGTTTGGCAGATCGAACCAGAAACCGAAATAAGAATAAGCCACTGACAAGAAATCACACTATCCTGGGAGAAACCCGGCCGCAATCTGCTAAAGCATTCCAATACGAAGGGCAAATGGCCGTGATTGGACCACGTGAGCGTCATGGCGTGAGTGACCTGGGACTCTAGTAGGAAATTGCTGCCAAATCACTACTTAGATACTTAGTCGGTACGCGTTCACATATATTGTGAACCTCTTCGCAACTAGCTTTTGTGTCGCTGTTTTACAACATCAATTCGTAGCATTGGCACGGTTGGTGTGTATGATGATGCGGCTTAATTGGTTTTTGTTTTTTTTTTCGTTTTCATGATCAATGTTAGTCCACGACGCTTTTTGATGGTGTCGCGAGATAATAATGCTAGGAAACTCGCTTAACCGCATGTTGTTACCGGACTTTATAGATTTGGAAACGGTATGCTGACTTGTAATTACGTCCATTCCATGACAGCAATGGTTACTTTGATCCGTCGACTGACCGACTGCAGACGACGTAGAACGAAGAATAAACTAGCAGATATTACCACGACTGAGTACTGCTTAGGGAGAAAACTTGGTCTGACCAAAGAGGCTTACGAAAAAGTGGTATATTTACGTTTGGTGCTCGAATGGTGCGAAATTTACACCACAATTTAGAAAGGGATAATGATTTAAAACCCAGTTTTTCCCACATGTGCGGCTTACTAAACAATTTAGCTGGGATAATGCTAGAATTTCCAGCTGAAACCTTGTGGAACTTTACATATCTCATTCGAATTCGAAAAGGTTATTCACTTTATTGAACTAAAGGAATACTGGCATGGTTATCTCAATATTCAAGAAAAAGACACTTGCATAGAAAAAGAAAGTATTCTGTCAAAAGAAGGTATTTGGAGTCATACAATTCGCAAAGTTGGAACATTAACGAGACCAGCTTGGTAAAACCTTGAAGATGCAACATATGATATTTGAGAAAAAGAAAGAGTTTCAATTTACTAAACAAACTAAATGTTTGTAAAATCAGTAGATAAATAGGCTAAAATCTACCACTTTATCACGATTGGAGAAAAGTGGTCAGCCAATGCAAATTTATGGCAAAGATGTTAATGAATCTATCACTAACCACGCAGCAAGAACATGTAACCCTCTAAGCACATGGTTAAGAGGTGATAGTATCACCGACAAAAGACATGACATGACGAATAACCTTGTGAAAACATCGGGTCTCATATTAGCCTTATATGATATACATTAGTAGCATAAATTTGATACCAAGAGAAGGTTCATTTAATTTCTAGTGGAAACCATCGATATATGTTTTCAACATTCAAAACTGGCTCGGTGAATTCTCTGGGAAAAAAGATCGATAACAGTGGCACAAAGAAGAATCTTACGGAAAATGAAACGAAGAGATTTCGAACCAGCACGACCTACCGCTGTTGCGATTGTAGTGGTTGATATTGTTGAAACGATGAATGACATAGAAGAGCAAAGAGGAGAGAAAAAGCGTCGAGCGCACGCATCGTACAGTCTCACGCTACGACCACAAATACCTTATCGAACAAACAGCGCCTTCACCTTGTCGGGGGTGGGAGCTATGTCTCTACGTCTCTTCACGATTTCTTATTCTGAAGCTTCGATGCCGTCGTTCCTGCTCACTCACAAAAGATGAGTCACACTCATCGACCACAACCTCTAGCTGCCAGATCCCTCGACAACGTGAATCACGCTTACGATAAGTTCCTGACCCCACCTGATCTCTCCATACAGAATTTTCTGCGGGCAACTGCTAAAAATTCACTAACCTCGCATTGCATTTAATTTCTTGCAGAAGGCACTTCTTCACCGCACAACCAGAAGTGATGCATATTCGCTGGTTTCGAGCCACGTTATTGTATATTTTTGAGATAAGATAAATTTTTGTGAAATCTACAATATCATAGAGGGGAACTAGAATTTTTCGGAAGGACAAAAGGCTGGAACATGGAGAGGAAAGACAAGTACGCGAAATTCAAACCAGTGCTGAATATTTCATGTGAAATCAATCTTCTACAGGTCTAAATTCAGTGTTTTAAATTCAGGAGTATACTAGTCCACTTACAAAGACTATAACGTTTTTTCTATGGCTCAGATTAAAATTGCGTAGTAGGTTTGAGTGACAATGTATTTGCTTGAAGGATTTCATCGTCAAACAGCATATACTTGGTTTCCTTTTCATTCTGCCCAATCTTCAAAAATCGGTTGCTGAAATGATTGAATGGAGGATAATTCACAGAAATTACATGAAATAACTCTGGCAAAAACTTCAGCGCTACCACCCAATACTCGTCTAGAAGTTTCTTTTTTGATACTATCAAATAACTGTTGCTTATCAAAGTCAAACCTATTAAGGGTTTCATTGTTCCATAGCACAAGAAACTACTACGTCACTCTTGACATGTTAGCACTTTCTAAATATCTATCCTACAATTACTTATTATTAGACATTAGATGGAGAACGCATTCAGAAATTGATCACATAAAAATACCGTAGCAGAAAAAAGGAGTATTAATGTCTAAACGGAAATACTTCAACTAAGGCTGTAAAATATTCGGAACCACTCAATAACAGTGTTCATCACAAGTTCAGAAAAAGTTATCCTTCTTAAAACATCTCACTACGACACTTTGACATATCGTAACAGAATGTAGCCGTGTAGGACGTCAACGACACCGCTTTACTGGATCGATGTCCGAGTTTGCGGTGCTCATGCGGTGTGTCAACACTGCGTATCGTCGTTACATATCAAGGCGCTAGCATACTACTAATCTTCGCTTGACAAACAGTGCACTATAAATGTATGATCAACGCTGCCAGGGATACCGCTCTATACGGTTAAACGCACAAGCGAACCATCAATTTTAACGCTCAGATAGCAAATTCAGTACAATCTTTTTCCTACAACGCTGTCACCTTACCTATGGTTAAAGTCTACAAATTATATAGAGAATTTAACTAAATATATGGATATATAGAGCAAAATATCAAAGGCACGTGCAGTGCAGTGGTCGGAGGCGCGCTGCAACAACCACGTGGAATCGATCCTCGCGCCCTTGGCCTACCAAGCTTTCCATCCCTCCGGAGTTCACAAATTGGTGCTAGAATTGTCCGGGAGGATAGCAGCACTGGATCGCTACATCGTTAGTTCACCGCGAGTCTTCGTAAAGGCCAGGTATGCATTCAATCACCTCCAAACGATGCTTAATGAAGTCGAATGCATGGCGCATCCCCTAGAGATTGTTCAACGCTGAGACCTTTATATCTTAGTTTTTATAAGAAAGTTAAGTTATTTAAGTGGTCTGTTTTTTTACACTTTTCTTACGTCTCCCATCTTCATCTTAAGTCTTCAATCCCCCAAGTATAGTGGAAGCGAGAAAAACATCGTCTCACAGATGATCTCGTAAAGCTGGCCTAAGGTTCTGGACGATTTAACCCCACGAATACCTCACTAATATGGAACAGCATTAATTTTTTTGCAGTGAATTCCTTTCTATTATTCACCAATACCTTGAATACGGTGACTTCTAAACCAAAGAATCTTCCATTGTGATTCATAACGTCGACGGATCGGATAGTCGAATGACATGAGATAGTGCTCAAGCGAGCTGAGCCGTTCGCAGTGCTCTCAATCTGATTTTTCCCACGACGAACATTCTCCTAAAGCCCTCTTTAAGCTCTTCTGCAAGCTGCTGATTGCATCAATTCCATCTGATCGCTCTACAACAGAAGAAAAGCAGGAAGACCGACATACTTCTCCTCTATCACCGCGCTAGCCCACTCTTCTTGTCCACCTCGCTCATCAGAAAAAAGTCAGTATCACCATTTACTATCCACCACTTTGTACAGTATATGAGAAGAAAACTGAACTCGTTCTACAATTAGTTAAAAGAGGTAATTCGCAACGAAAATTTCTTCTATTAGACTGTTTCTCGGAACTTTAATGCCAGATAGGAGACAGCCAATCGAAATGAATAGAAGGAGGGTAACTCAGAATAGGAAAACGAACCTCGTAGGACACCTGTCTGGAACAGCACGTGATAAGAAGTGCGTCTTCGGCACCTCACTGAGGCCAGAATTCTCTACAGAATCTTATCAGCGCAGTCTCCGTGCGAAGATTCAATTCAGCCATAAACCGGAAAAGAACTGTCACCATCCAGGAGAAACAAAACAAGTAGTGTATGACGAGGATTAATAAACTCTTATTTTCATATGACTAGCAACAAAATATCGACCGAGACTACACACTGTTGTCGAGAAATTTAACATTTGTGCCGAACTCTCAAACAAGAAGTTCAGACCGCATTTCCATTACCAATAAGGAGTCGCTCGAAAAAAAATGGCACTGGAGCTTGATCGCGATGCAACACAGCCAACATGGCTGGTAGTAAATGATGGAGGTAGAATATCACTGTGGTAAGATTTGTATTGGTTTAGGCAGAAAAAAAAGCGTGTAGAGCAGTGGTCATAGAAGCTCTGCAATACATGGGAGACCGATCGCCACGCTAGTGGTTCACCAAGCTCTCCACCCGTCCAGGGTCGGCAAGTTGGTACCAGACTTGTCTGGGAGGACAGCAGCACTGGCTGAATACATCGATAAGCCACAATGACTCATTGTAAAGGCCAAATGTGCCTTTTATCACCTCTAGCGCTGCTTAATGAAGTCGAATGCATGGCGCATCCGTCAACGATTGACCAATGTCAAGATCGTTATCCTTTTCATCCTTTATAGACAAAGAATGTTATTGGATGCTGTTCAGGAACGATCCATTTTCAAAAAATATCGTTGGAGTCTTCATGACTATAACCTTCTAATCGTCCCATGAAAAATCATGGAGCTATCACTGCATCTCGCTATGATATGGAAATGAAAACGGAAAAGTTGTATACCAATCTTTTCTCCTCAACAAACTCTTTTCCGATCTCCGAAATTTCCGCTGAAGTAAAATCTCTCGGGATTCTACCCTCTTAAGTTCAAGCTACGATAAGAATAGAAGCACAGCTCCAGGATGCGAGATTATTTCCTCATAGCTGAAGGCTACAAATTACATATATTTCTCGTAATACACATGACGTATTTCTATCAAAAGGACAGAATCCCAGACCGATGAAGAGCGTCGCGCACGGTCACCATATCCAGGAAGGATGACCGACGCGATGCTCATATCTATTGCTCACCATGCTTGTTAGGTTAACTCTATTAGTTGTTTACGATAATTGTCCTAAGTAGGTCATTTTTTAACTTCCGAAATTTTTTAGTTAATGAAAAATTACCAAACGATTGCGAAAAAACAGTCCCTGACTTCAAGTGTTGGAATGAAAAGGACACTGTATAAACTTATGCACATAATCAAGGCAATCTGATATAGTCCGTTCTAGACAACCGTGATATTCACAACTATTTAAAAGCTTTATTATTAGCGGAATAAACTTGATTCACTGAAAAAACCTGCTTTGGGCTTATGTGTTTATCACAATCTCGGAAACATAGTGGAAGGCGAATGAAGTTTTTAGGCATCTTTCTACACATTAATGCGCTTCGGTTACGTTCTATGGTCACGCCTATTCATAGCAGATTTTATGTGGAAATTCCGGATTATGACGTCGATGGCTAGTGACTGTGCCTCGAGCGATAGGAGTGCGTGAATTTCTCGTGCAAAACAAAGTGGCTTGAATGAGTAATTCTTAGCACCACACAATGTATTTTTTCCTTCCACTGTGTCCCTGCTTCCTGTATGGCTTCGAACGGCTCATGCTGCTGTAGATGAAAAGGTAGGATCAAGTGGTAAAAAAAAACACCAATGGACTCTGAAATTCATCAAACAAAACCTTATTAGCCTTACAACAACGCCAAAATACCTTTGCGGCTATTAAAAATAGCAATATCGCTAATAACAACAATGAAATCATTATCATTTCAGGTACAGTTGTATGTAACAAAGGATACCAACAACGCAACTTCTATGAAGTCGATTCCAAGCAGCGTTGTTTTAAATCAAATGCTCACACTTCAATCAAATTTGTTATTAGCACAAGTCTTCAGGGTATATTGCCACCATTCCATGCATGAACCACTGTTTCTAGGGGCTTATTTGCGCATTCCTATGGTAGTCGTTTTTTGTTCTTACAGCAAATACGTTTCTACGTCTCTTGCAAGTCGGAAATATTTTGCTAGAACATCTCTTAATAACTCAGAAGACCGACTTTCTATAAACCTCGATATAGATAGTTGATTTCTCAATTTATATGATCTTATAAACTGCATCAGCTAGAGAATTATGTTTCTGTTACGGCAATGAAATAAAATTAAGTAAAAATTTGTCATCGAATCCGCTTAGAATCTTTGCGTTGCATTTGACAATAGAACCGACGATGATCGAAAGATGCAACGTTATGGAAAAAATTTTAGCTATTTTATGTAAGCAATGAAGAGAAGAAGATTGAAAGAGAACTAGTTCAAACAATAGGCTATAATTGAACATCCCCTTTGGTGGGAAACGTGGTCCACAAGGATGCAATTTTCAAGAATACAACTGGCTGAAACGAACAAGTACCTGTTCTCTAAATATATTACTTTTTTTCTACTTGTTGCTCACCACAATTTTTTATGGCACAGTATTATGCAAAATACAATCCCAATGGTGCTGAGATATTTGCAAAACTCCGGACCGCCGGTGTTCGCTATGGGGAACGAATGCGGTATTACTCTTTCCGGGAGCTAACGCGTTCAGCACCACACCTTGCGGGTCCTTCGTTTCGGCTGTCTCATAGGTGGTTCTATTATTTATTATTCTATTCCCATTAGTTTTATTATTATTATTACGGTTAGTATTATAATTAAATGTATAATCATAGCTATTCCTCCCAACGATTTACCGCCTCATCGTGGCTTGGAGGTTTTCCTGGGTATCGGACTGCGGTGCACAGCGGGCGATTCATCCTCTGGCAGGCTCTCCCAACCTGAGAATGAGTCCAGCGTTTCTATCAGGAAGCCTTGCTAGGAGTAGGCCAATACCAGGATCCAGCACCGCTCTGGTATCAAAGTCGCGTAGTGTAAATCTTTCTCTGATCCACAAGGGCTGCGACTGCCTGTGGTCGTGAAAACCTAGGGCAGACTTTGGCCAAGCTGACCTCGGAATTTCAAGTAAACACAATGACCAAACTAGCAAAGCCCTGAAGAGTGGAGACTATGCTGAGACCTGCACAACTAGTGAGAACCAGCTGTCCAAGTATCCAACTAAGTAATACTATTAAGAAAAGCTATCGAAGTTCTAAACCAGTTTCACCTTTGAATTACAGCTTATTCATTTTCATGGCTGAGCATGATGTAAAATGCAGTCACAAGGATGCTGAGATACAAGCAAAAAAGATGGCTGAGAGAAAGGCAAAGCAAGAGACCTATTTGGTGCGGTGGATACTACGTGAGCTTCCCGTTATGGTAATCGTAGGTTCGAAACCCTTCTGACGTTTACCATATTTTGCTTACATTACCATTTTTGTGGTTGTATATCACGTCTGTGTTTTTATTCCTCCAGATAAGTCTGGTGTTACGTCCTTGGCTGAATCGCAAGCCCCTCTAACCATTGCACTGCGCGAGTCCTAGCAATAATAACACCAATAAGGTAATAAGAATAAGTAAAATATTTAGCCTTCCATGTTTAGTGTAACGATCACCGAGTGTTGAGTTTGACAATATGCCATTGCACAGATTTGATTCTACAATAACTCGGAGAAAAAGCGCATCCACCACCAAATGGTGAGCGCGCCAAATGTAGTGCTTGTTTTTTTCTGTTCATCAGATTGCCCAAAAAATATTTACTTTGCTAACATCAAAACAAACCGATTTCTTTTTAATAAATGACGATTTATATCTATATATGGGTCGTGTGTTCAATTCTTTTGTGGGCGCGAAATGTCTTTTTCCATATTTCGGCAAAACATGCCGAGCTGTGAAACCTGAAACTTACTTGTCATAACACAAAAGGCAAACATAAAATTGGTTATACGACACCGAACCATTCTTACCGGTAGAAAATTGTCAGCGGTGAGCAGCCACGAACGAGTATTGCCCAGTAGTAACTCCCATAAAGCCTGAGTATTTCTTCAGTAATACCAGCCTAGAACGAGCACAGCAAAGTAAAATAAATGATTAAAAATAGTGTTACCGATATGGCGGAAAAACTCCACTCGTGCACCTTACCTTTTGTGCCTCAAAAATGTTCATCAAAAATTGAGCGCAGTTTATCATGAGAAGGAATGTTATCACCTTAAAACTAAGGTGCGTTGATGCCTTTGCAAATATATACTGTTCAGAAAATATCATACTTGCTTTCCTGGTTTGAATCTCAACATTAGGTTATCATCGTCGTCAAGCACGAGCTTTGATCCGACTAAGATGAGACCCGATTGTAACGTGACTTGAATCTGTAACAATCATTACACCTCCTATACGGGTAATGTATTGTACTCCCTTATGCTAGAATCAAAAACACTTACAAGACGAAAAATATTTGTAACAAGAAGAGTGATGGACAACGAACTAATTGCTGGATGGTTCACAAATGCTAATATGCCACCTATAAATAAAATAATTTTTAAGCCGTTCACCGAGTTATTTTATGATAGGCCCTTTTTATTTGATCCTAATAGTTACCACCACCGATCTCCCTCATGTGAGGGATCTCGAGCCGGTTAGTCGCGAGGCTACGTGGCGCGTCGCTAGGTGGCGGATAGTGGTTAATCGCGGACCAAAAGCGACCTTTGTTTCCCTGAGAAGCAGGTGGATCCAGTGGATGGACTCCCTGTTTCTGCTGCGCCGATTTGGTACATACTTTCTGTATTTGCTAGGCGTATTCATGCATGCGTGTTTGAATGCGTTCTCGCTCTGTACGGATTGTATTCTATGAGTCAATTCGGCTAAAAGCCGGCAATCAAGTGACAGGGAAGTATATGAGAGGCGGTTAGGAGTCGCCTCCAACAAATAAGCTCCATGTCCACTCTGGGAGAGCCTGGCAAGCTACCTGTGAGTGTACCCAGCCGCCAAGTTCAGAGCCCAGAAAACTGTAAGTGAGAATCAAAACGCTAAACACAGTAAAAAAACGGGCCTCATTCCCTGACCTCGAAAGAGCCCCCAATATCCTAGCGATGGGTGGGATGAGTACGGAGAGGCTGCTAAAATCTCAAGGCTAATGGAAGCTGCCTGGATCACGAAGAACTATGGTGTCGATCCGTACTTACAATGCATGTACATTTGCATCCCAGTCTTTGATGGAAAACTTGCTCATGTATGCAAGAATAACAAGGTACGACGTCATTCATCGGCCTGGCCGAGACGAGACGACGCCGCCCATTAAACGCCGTCTATGACACTGGAGAAGAACTGTTTCTCGGAACATGCGACAGTAGAGGAGTAGGAGTGGGACCCACAGATTAGAATGGAACGAACAGGGTGAGCGGCTCTCAGAGTTTATCATGGCGACCAAGACCATCCATGGTGATTCGCAATTCCAGAAGTCCCACTCTCAACGCTGGACCTGAGTGTCTCCCATTGGTGAACACCATAACGAAATAGACCACATCAGAGTAAACAGAAGGTTTTGCCTAACCGATGTCGCTGTTGTCCCAAAATTCTACACGTGATCATACCACCGTCTCCTTAGTGCAGGATTCCATTTCTCGCGAAAAGGAGAAAAACCGCTAAATTAAAAAACCGAAGTCCCAGAACCACCACAGACTGAGACTTATTCAATTCATTTGTCAGCTGTTGGAAAGATGTCATTGCCGGCAACCTCAACGAGGACTATGATCGGCTCATTCAACATCTTCACGTTAGCGCTATGAAAGCTGAGAAGTCGAAAGTCACCAAGAGAAGCAAGACAAGGCACGCCACTAGGCACGCATAGGATACAAAAGCGTAGCGGAGGCGATTTTGATATAAAAGTCGCTATCCTCGCACGGGATACTAAAACCCCAAACCGTAAACTCCTCGAGGCTTTTTGGATAAATGCCAAAAATCCTACAATGAATAACAGGGAGGAATGTCCCGAGATTACGCGTGATCTCGCCTCTTACCTTCGTATCGATCGTTGATTGGGTGTGCTGCAGTCGTCAGCCATATGCGACTCTGAGCGGCTGTTCTTCCTCGGTGGAAGACAGATGAAAAAAAGCGGTGGGTTTTTTCGAGAAGCCGTAGATCTTGTAATTATCATGCAAATTTTCATCTTTCTGTTTGTGCTGTTGAAGCGTTTGACCTAGTAGGTTGCGTATTAGTGTACCCTTCCAGGCTCTGAAGAAGGCGTTTCTGCCGAAACGTTAGCTGCGATTGTGTTGTATGTGTATTATTGTATGGAAGTAAACGTATGTTGTTTAACAACCTCGCGATTGCTAAGAGAGAAAACGACGAAAACCAAGATGATTGCACTCCGACGCCCAGACGGAACAGCAACAGCGTCCAGAAAGGCAATGGAGAAAATCGTTCACGAATAATACTGAGATTTCTTCGATAGCCACGTCCACCTTCCGTCATATGAAATAAAAGAAAATGGATATGTTGTACCATCGGTTCTTCCATCCGAAATCCGACATGCCATTTCGTCGGTGAAAAATCGAACAGCACCAGGTCCGGAAAAGATAAGATCAGAACATCTGAAAAACGTTTCGTCAGTCCTCGTAAACACACTGGCTTGGCTCCTCACACGCTGCCTGTCTGGTTGCAAGGTTCCAACTCAGTGGGAGACCAGCAAGACCGTGTTATTGTTCAAGAGGAGTGATCTGCACGATATCGGCACCTAGCGCCCAATCTGCCTGCTGTCTTTCGTTTACAAACACTCCACTCGAGTCATCTTAAACAAGATTGCCAGAACACTGTACGACGGACATCCATGTGAGCAAGCAGGGTTTCGAAACGGATTTAGTACGATGGACCACATTCACACGATAACAAAGCTCATTGAAGTATCACTAGAGTAGACCACTCTGTCTCATTTTCATCGATTTACAGAAGGCTTTTGATCCAATTGCGATAGAAGCAGTTATGGAAGCCCTTGCCAGTCAAGGAGTCCCTACCCAGTTCATAAAGATTCTTCGTGAGCTGTACAAAAATTTCACCACCAAGATTTCGCCATTCTACAACGATATTATCGTCAACGTCAAAATAGGAGTTAGGCAAGGCGGTACAATCCCGCCACAACTATTTACTGCCGCCCTCTAGAACGTTATGCGAACATTGGATTGAGACAACATGAGAGTGAAAGTCGATGGTCGGCAGTAACACCATCTTCACTTTGCTGATGACATCGTCCTTATAACACCAAACATTAGCCAAGCGGAACGTGTACTTGCCGACTTTGATAAAGCGTGTGGAAAGATTGGTCTTCGACTAAATCGCACGAAAACGATGTTCATGAGAAACGGATTGGTTTCGTTTGCCCCATCCACACTCAACGGAACGATTATCTCTGAATGCTCCAGTTATGTCTATCTAGGTTCGGAAATCAATATGATGAACGACTTAGCTCCAGAGCTGAGTAGTAGGAAACGAGCGACTTGGAAAGCTTGCAAGAGCAATGAGAGAATGTAGAGTGAAGAAAACAAAGAACACCCGACTTCGTGCCCACGTTTTCGAATCAACGCTTCTTCCTGCTCTAACGTATGCGTCAGAAATCTGGTCGCTGCATGAGCAGAATGAAAGATCACTCAGCGTTACCGAACGCGCAGTCGAATGGACGATGCTAGGAGTATTCCTTTTCACACCAGTGAGGGATGAGATCCGAAGCCCCGGCCTGAGTTAACGATCAGAAATCAGAGATACCGTTTTGTACGCCAGACAGTTGAAGATAAGGTAGGCCGGACACGTACTGCGTATGAACGACAACCGATGGACAAGGGCCGTTAGTGACTGGATTCGTCAGGATTTCAAACGTACTGCAGAAAGACCACCGACCCGATGGTCAGAGTTTTTCACGAAGAGCCTGGGAGAAGGATGTGATGCTCTACAAGTCACTAGAGCGAGCAGAACCCACTGGGCTACTCTTGCACGCGACAAGGATAAATGGAGGATTTACTGGCTCCCGCTCGAGTCACTCGACGATCACCGGGTCTACAGGTGATACAGGTGAATTATTACCAAAGTTCTTCTTGGTTCGTTAAAAGAAGGTAACGTAGTGAGATAAAGGATAAAAAGATAAGGCTCTCGACGTTGATCAATCCCTGAAGGATGCCCTATGCGTTCGACTTCTTTAAGTATCGTTGGAGGTGACTGAATGCATATCTGGCCTTTACAATGACTCGCGGTGGCCTGCCGATGTATCGAGCCGGTGCTGCTATCCTCCCAGACAAGTCTGGTACCAATTTGCCGACCCCGGAAGGATGGAAGGCTTCGTGGGTCATGGGCGCACTCCATGTGCGCGTCGCAGTGGCACCTCCAACCACTGCGCCACACTCGCCCTCACATAGTGGGATATTAAATATAAATACATTAAGAGAAGGAAGTCTAAGGAGACTGCGAATTTAAAAAATAGATTGATAGTCCATTTCTGCTCCACTGATACTCCATGGGAAACACTTCAGATATCATTTGTACTAAATGTAATCACGTCAATCATTGAAGGACTTGCTTGGGCATGAGTACTACAGGTCATCAAAGCATCTCGATGCATCAGGCTTTCTAGGAGTAAATGTCAGGATTATTAGTTATAGACGAGACCGTACCACTCTAATGCAGTTCTAGTCATTCGACTTCAATATGCAGAATTGTGAGAACAACGTCGTCTATCTGTAGCTCAGATATGTATTCATATTTAGAAAAGTAAATGATGAAGCGTTCGACGTTGATTAATCGCTTCCGAGGGACGAGTCGTGGATTCGACTCTATTGACCATCATTATATAAGGGATTAAATGTATGCTTATCGTGGACAACGAAATCGAGGAAGCTACAGAGGTATCCAGTAAGTTATTTTATCCTCCCAGACAGACCAATATGTCCACCTCAGAAGGATTGAGAGTTTGGGCTACCCGTGGAGCATGATAGAGTCAAGGATTACCTGGGTATTGGGCGGCACATTCAACGAATGAGTTATACGCGCCTCACATAAATATGACTACACATGAACAAGAGGTAAGTCAACCCAGCACAGCAGAGACAAGATACCCATCACCTAAATTTATCTATGGCATGGAACAACAATACGGTTGCTTTCGGTTCTCGTTTATCCTTAATAACGGCCTCGAAACGCGCCACGTTATCCTGGGAACAATGCATTTCTTATATAGGTAAACCATAAACGTGTATCTAAGAAACGAAATAAAAATTAGGCTTTCCACATGTTTCAGATTAGTTTTTGTTACGGAGAACTCACCAACCGTGAACACCATTTCACCTACTAATCCCACCACTAACAATATTCGATCAAGAAGTTCAGCACTACTGGCATCATCGTCCTTTTTCTCTTCGTTAAACTTTAGCACCTTCATTCGCCAAAAAGCATAAAAGCAGGCACTAGTAGACAGTGAAAAGAACACCAAATTAGTGGAGGTGAAGATCTGGAATACAAGTTATTGAGTCAGAGAGATTACAGTGATTCGGTGACATAGCTCAATTTAAACGTAGCTACCCGCAAACATTTTGTTTTTCCGTAAAATTTGTGCTTTTGCGTGCTTTCTTTTACTAGTGAATTATATATAAAATATTTTTTAGATCAGAATACGCTTTTAAGGGCCCTTGTTTAGTGTGCTAGCAGTTTCGAAGTTGCGTTCCCATCCATGGCGAATGAGCAAATCAGAAGCCCATAAGCTAACACCGGGGAAAAAAAATAGGCAGAATTGATCCTATTATCGAAAGAATTTAGCTCATTGCCGATCTTCTAGAACAGCCCATCAGCCTAGAGAAGTTATGAGTGAAGCAAAACATGGTTGTACCGTAGAACATGGAGCATCCTAAAACACAGTACGTAATTTTTCAATAACTATTTCTCACTTTGCAAGCAAGCAATTTCGACAAGCGCTCCACGCTAATGTTACCTATTATATTTCCTATCGTGTTGAGAGGTCAAAATTTTTGTTTTTAATATTTCCTAACTGAGGAATGACAACATTGTTTGTGTGATTAATGTAGTCATGAAAGTGTTACCAGAGTTAGAGCGAGAACCAGAAGATTGCACCAGAAATGACGAATGTTAAGGCTTTTGTCACCATTTTATTGTTTTACTATTCGCTGTTGATAACAGACTCCTCAATAAGAAGTATTTCACCGCGTACTTTATGCAGCATAGGGATGAAATAGTGACGTCGCATTACACGGAGTTGAAGAGCACGGCTAATACAATCATTTAAACTACTTCAAGGGCAGGCAACTAACGTCACGAATCATCAATGAAGAAGATCACAGAAATTAGCCGTTGAAAACAGCAACTATAAAGTGTCCTTGTCACTACCGAATTCCCGTTTATATGTGTTATATATACACTTCTTCAGTATTTCTCTAAAGTGGTTGAAAACGCTTTGAATGATCGTGATACCGTGACCATAATGTATTAAAAAGACCGGACCCATTCTGCCAATTCAGCTTCATTCGAATAGGTGTTGTAGAGTGCTATTGCTATAATCGTGATGGCGATGAAGAGAAATCCTGAATAAGCTGTTGATATGATAAGATTATATACTATTTGTGCACTCGTTACCTCCAAAAAGACCCTCAGCTGTTCTCGAGCAATCGACAGTAAGCAGACTTCGTTTGCGACTTCTTCGTAGTGCCTCGAATAGAATCACAGTTCGCCTTATATTGTCAACATACACATTTTTCTCATGTATTAAAGTACTCACATCATCGTGTTTTTGGGCATTTTTGTTTCTAAATTTTTTTCGTCCTTGAATCACAGGTTTCGTTTTATCTGTTGCTGTTGGCTAGAATTACCGCAAACACAACAATAACGTACTTGATTGTTTGTTTCGGTAATCCCTGTTTAAAACCGGTAGGTGAAGTCAGCAATTGTCGTGACAATGACATAACGACTTCAAAACGGCTATTTTATCACAGAAGCACCTCGATTTCGGGCCAATGCTCTCGTATAGTGTGCAATTATAGCAAAATAGATTTGGATTACTGGTGTCACTGCTTTTCCATAACTTGCATGTCGACTAATTTGAAAACATTATAAATTACTTCGAGTAATTACGATCATTCATTATTAGTCCATTACTTTAACGGAGTGTTGAATGAAGTGCTTCGATTATGGCCACTTGTGAAATATAACATGGTGGTTCGGGCTCACACCAGAACAACAAAACTCCTATCTCTCTCTGGAGTAGGAAGGTTGATAGCAGATTAAGAAATGTTCCCTCTAATCCACAAAGGCCGGTGACTACTTTACATGAAAATCATAAAGTGGTCTAGTAGAACTATCTCAGGATTCCGGGAAGAATCAGTTTGATTAGCATTTGAGGATACTCATGAAGAAGACAAAATTCTCAACTGGCAGTGGTAACAGCACACAAATCCGAAAACCTTCATGGATGATGAATACGAAGCAACCATCAGAATTTAATTCTTGTTGTGATCCGGACGATTTTTTAAGACTGGTTATACTAACGATTGGATTTAAAATTGCCAACTTCCTCATAAGAGGTGTTTTCACCAACGTATCAAACGTGTGTGTGTACTAAGGGCATATTTCGCAGGAGGGGTTATTTCAACTATTTTTTGTGACAATATGGTATTCCTGTGGAAGAAATGAATAGCGTTAATTTAGTCAATTGTGGATGTAAACATTTTATCCCCCGTTCCATACCATCGTCGATGAAACTAACAATCATAAGCAGATGCCTTATGATGCTTAGAAGCTGTTGAAGAGTTCCTGATTTTCCAATGCAGAAAGAAACTAAAAACTAAAGTCTAGGACTAAAAAGTCTAATTTGGACTAAAAAAGTCTCATTGCCTCCCTAGGCGACGCTAGTAGCCGTTTGCTACTAAAGAGAACTCATCTTTCAAAAACATATTCGACGCATTTTAGGAACTACACGTATTTCTTTAATGAAACAGAAAACTCGCAATACTTACTGTCATCTTGTGGGCTTGTATTTCAAAAATATTTACTTACGCATTCTTGTTTGCAAAGATCGATATTGGTCCAAAAGACAAACGCCACGCCAGCACAAATCAATGAATATTCGACGACACAGGTGTACCTAATAAATTCCGATGAAAACCAAGTACTGACCGAATTTAGACCCCTTACACAAAGGTTATTTATTATTGTGTTCATAAATCGCCATTACGGCAAAGAAGCAATGTACGGTTATAAGAAATTTGCCTTAAACTTACATGAACTCATTGTATCCCTCAAATGAACACAGTACACTTTTGCATTGCTCTTTAAATCGAATAGGCCCTGAATGAACAAGTGCTCGCAAACCATCGCATTGTTATGAATCTCATCCAAATCCACTACTGAACGGCCAATGTCGATCGAATATAATAGAAGTACTGATTGTGTGAGTTGATATATAGCTATTGGAGATAGAGAAGACCCATAGTCAAAGTGTGGCCGAAATTTGGATTACGGTCAATCTGTTAATGTCTTTTTTCCCTTAGTTTTGATATGGAACTGTTATTCCTAAGAGCAACAGAGCAACTTTCTATTAATTCTAGCATTATTCAACTATAATCCAACACAAAAGCCACGAAACTTATACTCCAATAGCATTAGAAACGTAATAGTTTCTTTGAACACCCATCGATTTTTATGAGTTTTCCACTGAGTATTCCACGTGGAGACCAACCGTAAAGAGTTCACATGATGGTGCGCTTCTCCGCTTACCTAGTTACCTGCGAATGTGAGCTGATGCTGTTGCTCTCCACTAGGAATACTGGGTGGCAGGTACAGAGAGCGGTGAGTGCGTACGAAATATGCTTTATACCCAATGCCACTGAAATTTAGGTATCGTCGTATCTCTGGTGGGTTTTGCTTGGCTGACTAGATTGTATTTAGCCTGACCTTTCCAAGCTGTAGATGAAATCCGCAACAACGTCAGCAAGTATTGCATTGAATAGACCTAATTAGTAGCAACCTCCCGTTTGCCTAAGGAAAAAACAGGGACTTGTTGCAAAAGTCTTATTTATAGAGATTTTCTATATGCTCTGTATATTCCGATTGTTTAGTCGTGGACTAACAACGTAATTGCTTATGACTTTTTAGGGCAACACCAGTTTGAAACAAACGAACCTGATTCCGTCGACGCTCTAGTGAGGGCAACCGCATTCGTCAGACCAGAATCGCTAAACTTATGACTGAGTAAAAAACTCTGTGCTTTCCTAAAATTTAGCAACATGAGCACAAGAATTATGGAGTTCACAATGTCATGTATTTGGAGATAGGAAGACTAACAGAATGAAAAATATGTCACTGAAACGAAATGCCTTCTTAGCTGACGATTTTCTATGTGGGTGAATGTTGTTTTCAAAGTCAGCGGATCATTTTTGTTCTAAATGAACTAACCGTATTTCAGTTACGGTCTCTTGCTCTTCGTACAAAATATAACGAAGCCACATCCATAAATTTGTGCCACACAAATGCATCAGACCAAAGCGTGCAATGTTACCTTGTCCCGTAAAAATTATCTAAAATGTAGTTTCATTTTGTTTTATTTCAATATTCGCTCTTTTTACAAGCTGATTGAGCTCTCCTCATTTGAGTCGACCACTAAGCTAACCATATTAATAATGGAAAATTACCTTTCCGTTACAGTACACAAACCACATTTGTAGAAATATAAATAAAGCAGTGATAAAGTTGAGGAAATTTGACCTGGAAAGATCGTATTTGGCTGAAATTATAGTGCTTTTTCAGAAAATTCCACTGGATTTTATCTATACAGATCCGTTTCTATAGTTCATATTCCTTCTTCTCTTTTTTATGAAAAGTCACTAATTGGTAGGTCAAAAATATGAATCGATAGTAGGAGCAAAATATTTTTCTTTCATGTGGAGGTGAATTCTGTGGAAGAAATAGTGAAAAGTATGGAATTTCGTAGGATGAAAAAAGGTGTGGAATGTGTCTCTACCACCAAATAGCAAATTTTAGATAAATTGCGTATATCAACCTAGGGACTTTTTGTTTGTCGGTGGAAAATTTCAACAATATGAAACGAAAAGAATAGAAAAATGATAAAGCTTGGACTAGTAGGTGAAAAACGAAACTACATTGTATTGCATTCGGCTTGGTCTTCGCTCTTACTCCAGCCCAACGTACAGATGACAAATATTAATCCATAGTACACCACTCCTATGAGACCAAACACTGCAAGGCCACAAAATCTATTAAAGATGGGCGATTAGATGACGAGATATAAAGAATGAAAAAACAGATATAATAATAGGAGTCACTCACCAACACATCCAATCCGTAGGTAAAGACTACCTGTATTGTTGTTGGTCACTACCTGAACCCGAAACAGAAATTATTCCTTTCAATCATTCTTAGAATGTTTGATGCAGCCAGTTTTTGAATTTGTCTGATTTTCAAACGATTGTCGAAGAAGAGATTTCTCCAATACTCAGAAATTCGTACTCCATGCATGAGGTAAAACAATGTTTAAATATATGATGAACTTAGAACAATAGAAGAGGACAAGAATATTACGAAAGGATAATTTCCGGAACTACCTCTGGTCCAACACAAGATATTTTCGTGAGAGCTAAGGTTTTGCGTTTTGCAGCTACTTCTTGATGTTGCCGGTATACCAAGAAACCGGAATAGCAAATGAATAAGATTGAACCCCCGAACGTCCAGAAGCCTAGAATCTGAATGAAAACTGTGACATTTTTCACATGCATGGAAAGTTCTATTGATCGTTTTTTATTGAAAATTATAACACAATGGCGATTCTTTGGAGAAATTTATTAGTCTCAAGAAAAGTTGTTAACCCAGTGCAAAAATTTTTTAGTAAACGGTCAAATATAAAGTCTTTGTTGATACAAAATCCACCCTTGTCAGTTTTTTTGCTTTTTTAAGCTTTTTTAGAACTGGGTCAGCTTGAAAAGCAAAAATAAATTGGAAACACAAAGTTTTTAGCCTATTACCAAATCCTTGATATGTGCTTTGATTGATGAACCGGATTCACTGAGGATGATATTCGATAGTGCGATCACGACGCCGCAAATTATAATGAATAACGCATAGAAACATGTGAACAACTTGAAGAGATAAGTCCTAAATAGAAATTAAGAGTCAAATGAGGAGAACTGAGCTCAACACGAATGTGGTAGTTAGATAGAGACATAGGCAGGTATGTTTCTAGCTATCTGATGAGACCTCATTTTACTTACAATTTGGTGGTGAGCCTGTCCTCACTTGTTACTATATCGTTGCTCATGTTGATACGGGTTTTAGTAGCGCCATCCTACCTGGATCCATCACTGAAGAACCAGTACAACTGTCGGGATCTGCCCGCCCATTTCCGTAGTTGGATGGACGTGGATGATTTTCGCGATATTGTGCTTGCATCCGGATCCAACAGAACACTTTCTTTGTCGATCATCTCTATATGGTCATCCATTATCTATAACAAACTTTTATTGTCTAAGTTCACCACCACAGTGCTTTTAGTGTGTTTATGGCGGTCTGCGCGCTAGTGTCGAGTATCCAAATAGTGCAAGTACACGGAAAATCTATGTGAATCGCTCACTGTATGTCATAGAGGCGGACTGATAATCTCTTCGTTTGTTAAGTCGGGGCGATTTGATGATGGCTAGATGGTTTACTGGTTACCACTTATTTTCACGACGTTTGATTGGCAAATATCATCAGTGATAAACGAAATCGACATAACTGGTTGGATAACAGCGCTGTAATGATTCAGATCTTATCAGTTCACTTCGTCATAAATCCGTACTTGCGCTGTTCCACTCAGTCCTCATACAAAATAAAGCACAGTGGTGATCTTTGATTCTTCTGTTTGGATTTTGTTTTTGTTCTTCACCGCATGCAAACATCGGGAAAACTGAATAAAAACGGTGAAGAGTGGAAATTGACGAGAGATGCGAGAGATGTCGTTACATGTCTCTTATCATCACCCTGTAGGGGGTGACAGCACAAGATCACACGCAGACAGCAGTCAAGAGAGATGAATAATTGTTGACATAATTCGACCGTGTAGATGGAGTGGAATGGTAGTATTTTATATAAAAAATTGGGTTTATGAAATGCCGATTTACACTTCATGGCTACACCCGACTAAGCGATCATATCCTAATGCGCTGAATATATTCTTCTAAGTTAGACACGAATTCTAACGAGGGATGGATTTAACAGAAGGCTTGAAGAAGACAGCAACTATATCACAGCGTTGAGAAACAAGTGAAAGAAGCAGGATTACAAATAATGCTTGTCTATTGTCTGACCTGGGCAACTGGGCGGCCAGCCCACAGATGCTGCGGAGACCCAGGTTTTACGTAAACATTATAGGAGTACACTAAGCATCATTCAAAAATACCAACGCGTGAACGAAGTTTGTACTTAGTCGCTTCACCTATCACCTGCATCACCTGTACTCCCTTCGATCATCGAGTGACTCGAGCGGGAGCCAGTAAATCCTCCATTTTTCCCTGTCGCGTGCAAGAGTAGCTCAGTGGATTCTGCTCGCCCTAGGGACTCGTCGAGTATCATATCCTTCTTCCAGGCTCTTCGTGAAGAGCTCTGTCCATCGAGTCGGTTGTCTTTCTGCAGTGCGTTTAACAACCCGAGGAATCAGGTCACTAACGACTCTTGTCCATCGGTTGTTATTCGCACGCATTACGTGCATTACATTACGTTTCCGGCCCACCTTATCTTGGACTGTTTGGCGTACAGAACGGCATCTTTGACTTTTGACCGTTGACGCAAGTCGGAGCTTCGGATCCCATTCCTTATTTGTGTGAAACGGGATACTCCTAGCATCGTCCTATCGACTGCGCGTTCGATAACGCTGAGTGATCTTTCATTCTGCTTACGCAGAGATCAGGTTCCTGATGCAAAGGTTAAGGCAGGAAGTACCGTTGAGTCGAAAAGCTGGGCACGGAGTCGGGTGTTCTTTGTTCTCTTCACTACATCCTCGATGTTCTTGAAAGCTCCCGAAGCTGCTCGTTTCCTTCTGCTCAGCTCTGGAGCTAAGTCATTCATCATATTGATTTCCTGACCTAGATAGACATAACTGAAGTATTCGAAGATATTCGTTCCACTGAGCGTGAATAGGGCACACGAAACCAGTCCGTTCTTCATGATTATCGCTCTGTGTAAGATTTTGGCGAAGGCCAATCTTTCCATAAGCTTTATCAAGCTTCATAGTCCCATCATGCAACAAGGAAAATATCACTTTAGCGATGAAATTGCAGTGCTAATAACTTCAAACATCAGGTTGACCACTCACTTTTAGCAAATCGAAAACATTTATTAGGCAAAGGCTGAAGTGAATTATGGACAAACGTCCATCGCAGCAATCACCTGTCTCATGGATGATGATCTTGGAAGGAGGACACCAAATTTTTCGTTCTTCTTGATCGAGTCGAATCTATTTGAGAACACTAGTATGCGTATAAAACCAGTGGAAGCGTTTTGAACGTAAATACGTGACAGGTTCATTAATTAATATACTATAAGAAAATTTCAGTCAGTCGTTTAATAGGCAGCTGGGTTACGTACAGCGGTTAAATGCAACCTGCAATTTACACTTGGTCGTTGTTGATATCCCACCCTCTTGCTTCTCCTGGGCCGACAAATTCGTATCAGAGCTTTCTCTCAGAAAAAGAGAAGGAACAATAAAGAACTTTGACGCAATACATCAAAATGTCGTAGCGTAATTAAAATGTGCATTCAGCCACCTTTCCGATAATGCGCGGAATCCATTCACTGGACTCATGGATTGCTTTAGCACATGCTACTGCGGCATCCTCAATAATAAGAACTTCGGTGTTTGTCTTCGTCGTCGTACCGACGTTTTCTCGCTAGCACATGACATATTCAACATTAGAAATACTCCTTGTTTTTGAGCACAAATGAGCCAGTGTAAAACATTATGCAGTTGTAGACCAATAGCGTACGTGGTGTAACAAATCTTGACAAACTGAGCCTAATCGACTGCATTCGACAAACTCGCTTGTAAAGGAATAAAACAAAAATTTATAAACCAATCGGTGCTGGTGTCGTAAGCTTAGTTTATTAGGATGGGTAAGATCAGTGCTGATTGTCGTGAGTTATCGCAAGTTATCGCCGAATAATCATATCAAGAACAACCGTCCTGTACAAAGGAGCATCGCCGGGTGAGGTTGAGTCACTCGAGAGCTGATCCGCTGAAGGAGATTTGATTCGATACAGCGACGAAGATATCACATCGAGAGTACGAAGAGCTGTAGACATCGACTCGAGTCATCGGCTCTGAGAAAGGGGAAGACATCGAAAAGTTAGCCGAATAAAGTTTGTTTTACCAATCTCATGTTAGTGCAACAATGATAGAAGATATATTGCCAGTGAATGTTGTGGACTGTCTTTCCCTAGCTGAGCAAAATCAGAAAAAGTTCAAATTTATTTATTGCATTTGGGCCAAGTTGTACATGAAGTGAAATCGTTATTGTGCTGATGATACAGCACAAAAATAGGCGTACGAAACAGTGCCGCGACCATTAGAAAATTTTTGAAAAAATTACATAGATAGAAACAAGAAGAAAGTCGATAAAACATGTGTATGATTGGAAGTGCACTGTAAATATTTGCGTTTAATGCAATGAAGATAATTTAGCCATGATTATATGTTTCACGAGGGGACGGATAACACAATGGTACTGATGTCCGCAATTACGAGAATGGTGCTAGTTCGATTCCGCTCCGTATCAACCAAGCATCTCTTCCACCCGGCGTTGGGAAATTGGTGCCGGAATTGTCTGGGAAAAAAATCACCCTCTGCAATCCAGTTGGGAACGCTCCAGCCCGGCTATCTCAAGACTCCTAGAGAGAATTGTTGGATCAGGATTCTACGATATTCAAGATGAATTAATAAATCCACTAGCAGCAATTGAATCCACACGTAAAAGTTGAAAGATCTTCGTCGACAATGGATGCGAGTAAGCGAATCGAACATGAGAAGTGCTGGGATCCGCACGATACACGTGAAGATAGGTGAAATAAAATAAATGAAAGAAATAAGTTTCATCGTATTAAAACCCAGTAGTTGTTATAGGTCGAATCACTGGAGTAGACCGGTGTCCATGTCTCTTCTCGACAAGGTTTTCCTGTTTACTTAGCACTGTGGTCTGTCGTTGACTACAGCTTCTTTCAAAATAACTAGATCCCGTGTGTAAGAGACTGCATTGCTATATGTTTCGGGCAGGAATCCTTTCTTTATAAGTAACAGTGTGAAAAGAATGCTTCAAATGAAGTGATAACAATTTGTAGAGAAGCTATTTTTGACTAAAATTCACGACACAAAACAAATTAAGCTCGAATTTGTTAAGTATATAGCACGGGATGATATATGCTTACAATTAACTCATGGTAACGCTTTGTGGCTTCAATTTCGCTACTGTATTTCGTTTCGTAATGGCAAAGGTCGCTAAAAGGTTTAGAGACAGTGTTCGGATTTTGTTAAGTTTTCAAGAACACCTCATTCATTCTAATTCATTGAGCATTAATACGTTGTTTTCTTGCTCAGCAATCGCGAGGTTGTTATACAGCATACATTTGCAGATAATCAGCTGTTCTAACCTTCCTTATTGGAAGTCATGTAAAAAAGCGGCTCTGAAGAAGGGGATACTGCCGAAACGCCAGCTACTGTTGTGTTGTATCGCATTGTATTGTGTGTTTTTCTATAGAAGTTAATGTATGCTGTATAACAACCTCGCGATCGCTGAACAATAAAACTACGCATTCATACTCCAATGCCAAGGTAAATAGAAAGTCGATCCTGGGGACTGTTACAAGATATACCATCATTGAGCATTGTTTGGGTAGCGAATTCTCAAAACACTTCTCCACTTTCAGGTTAAGCCGGTTTCAGGATCTAACAAACTCAAACACAAATTTCACTGCGCTAGTATTTTTTTTTAGCATAAACAATGGTTCTATTTACCTAGAGTCCAAACTTTCACTTCTATCAATACCAGATATCGCTGCTCCTGGAATCACTGACACTGGAAAGAGTTTGCATCTATAAGAGCGTTTTTTGCCAGATCGATAAGAGATTTTTAACACTGGATAACACTGAGCCTCCGGATAGAAAACGTATAGCTGGATTTAGATCAACACCAGTGACCCTTTCATGCTGACCGTTTTTCCTAGTAGTGGTTAGAGAATTCAATCCACACGACTCTTGTTCACCACTTTTGTCTCACAACAGTTTAGCACTGCAATCGGAATCGGCACTATTATTTTCGGAACTAGGATCACCATTCCGCAAGATTCACGTACTTCAATGACTCAAGAATGCATTCATTCTGTTCATATCCGCCATCATACTCATCTTCATACACATCATCAGTTGGCGTCTCATAGCAGCATTTCTGGTATGTTGGCCGAATCTTAACTTTATCTGCTTCAGATATCTTGAGGTTTTGGATACCAGCGTATTTGAAGTTTAACTCTAGAAAGAAAACCAATAAATGGAGTAAAATCTTGATTGACAAAGAAGTCACGTTAACCTACAATTGTGCTGAGTGTAGTTAAGCACAAAACATGACCTAGCAAACAAATTTTATAACAATTAGAAACTAAAAATTGGCTTCTTAATGTGTAATAAAAAAAGAAAAAATAAACATAAATAACAAGCGAAATAAGTTATAAGAAGAACAAGCCTGCCGGCGTTGATCAATCCCCCAGAGATATGCCATGCATTCGACTTCATTAAGCATTGTTGGAGGTCACTGAATGTATCCTGTCTTTAAGATGACTCGCAGTGGCCTACCCATCTGTCGAGCCAGTGCTGCCATCCTACCAGACAAGTCTGGTACCAATTTGCCCCAACCCCGCAAGGATAGGATTGGCGGGCCTGGGTCGCATGAATCGATGCCATGTGTATTGCAGGGAGCCTCCGACCAGTGCGCTACACGCGAAATTAATTAACAGGTTAAATACCTAACTCGTTGAAGAAAGCGGCAAAAATTTCTGCTGATGAGATATTTGTCGTACTCACTTTTTTTGCAGTAGATATTGGCGTTGTGGTTTCGTCAACTGTTCTGTTGAAGCTCTGCGCAACTTAAGGTATTCTGAAGCCTCACAAAGATTCTTCATTAACTGTAACTCTCAATCTTTAGCATATCACGTTCTTTTCTGACATGATAGGCAGTAGATCTCAATGATTACTTAGACAGTTCACTTCAATGAGCTCTAGTGACACAGACAAATTTATTGATCTGATGGATGGTTCGATTTCTTATAATAAACTTCTTCAAAAGATTTTTGTAGTTTCAAATTATGTTTCTGATAAGAAATCGAATCTCTTCGCTTATTATAAAAGAGAACATTAGTAAGCAGCAATCATAATGGCACCTAATAAAAACAAAAAGTCCGCTATGGCAATTTTGCAGGTCCCTGGAAAGGGATGCAGGCTTAGAATGCAACCACATTTTCTTTGGATTTGCTTCTAGTTTCGTCACTACCTCGGCGTTATTTGTTTATTTATATGACCTGTCATCGAAACACTTCTTGCATTCGATTCTCTTTCCTCGCTTTATGGTCCAAAAAGGTCGTCGAATATTTCGCGTGTTATTTCCGCTGCAACTTGAGGAATAGGTCTTCCTTTTATGAATGTCGTAGAACGCTGGTGATGTCGACTATCTTTGTAATCTCGGAAATATCCAGGCTAAACCCGTCCCACATGGATTGATGGAAGTGTTGGGAGGGGGCTGAAAGCCAAACTAAGAGGTCCTCTTTTTTTTTGAAAATTTTTAGTACATGCTACACGTCCTGTCTAGCTGAAAGGTTTTGGTAGTTCAATACTGCCAAGGATACTGCTGACATTTTTGACATAGATGATAAGTTACTAAGATATGATGCTTAGATACACTCGCAGACTTTTTCGTGTTCAGGAATGATACGTCCTTCAGCATATTTTTCATCTAACTAAAATTTTAGTGGTTGCGGCAAATTCCTCTTCCCAGACCCTCAGAGTCGTCCGTTGCACTACGAAGAACCTTCTGCAGGTATTTTGGCCAAAAAATTATATTAAGAATACTTCGGACCATCGACTCGTTTCATCGGCTCTGATGAAGACGAAGACGTCGAAACGTTAGCCGGTAATAAATATTTTTATCAACCTCGTGTAAGCCCATCAAAGAAAGAATACATATTGATTATGCGCATCGAGGTTCAAGGAAAGTCGGTTTCGAAGTATTAATACGCTTTGTGCTAGCTAATGATAACACCGACTTCTGCACGATGTGCGCGATGATATATGTCCGGAAGAAAAACAAGTAGTTATCAACGGACATTATCATTATATCCACCATCAGCATCGTGTATAAAAGGGCATCACTGAATGAGTGTGCCTCATTCGAAGAGACGGACCGCTGAGAAAGACCTGACTCGACACGAAGGCGAAGCCGCCACATCGAGACGAATAACAAGCGTGGACCATCGACTCGGATCATCGGCTCTGATGAAGACGAAGACGTCGAAACGTTAGCCGATAATAAATATTGTTATCAACCTCGTGTAAGCTCATCAAAGAACGAATACATATATTAAGAATGTTGCCACAGAGTGTTAAAGCTGAAGTGAAATCTCAGATATAAGAAATAAAACTGAGTCTGCAAATACGATTAGTAGAACTGATCGAGTTCTGATTTTTTGTTCCTATTTCAAAAAAAAGCGAGAAAATAATAGTTGGTTCTAGAAACTATTGCTTCAAACTATTAATATTTTGCGTTGTTGCTCAAATTGAAGGTACCTCGTCCGTTAATATCCTCGAGGACAATGAGATGCGTTAAGAACTCGGCCAGTGAATTTTATCCACATATAGAAAATATCTCGCTACCTGCTTTATTTTTCAAACCATATGTGAACAGGAGGCTTCTTAAAAATTCTTTTTATTTTTCCGTTAACATAGTTCACCCTGGTACGTTACTCATGCCGAATAACTGTGTTAAATGGATTCAAAGGAAGTAAAAGACGAGTAGCTATAGCCAAGGCCGGCACATGTGTGATGGTTACTTTCCTTTCAAGAAAAAATGCTGCTTAAATTCCCACTTACTTCCAGATAATGCTGTGTTCTCATCGATAACTGTGGTCACTCCGAAACGAGCGATTTCTACAAAAAAATGACAGCATTCGATCAACGATTTAAACTCGATCTACGTCCGTTGAACCACAAACGATCACGCATGAGTCTTCGCAATGCTTCAAATGCTAATCAGTGTAATATTTACTTTCTTCTTTGAAAAAAACAATTATTTCAGCCAGCACTTCAATCACGATTTTAAGCAGCTGTGACTCTCAGGTTATGCTCATGTCTCAACATCACTGTGATCGTCAGAAAAAGGATGTTCAATTATTACTGTCTAACAAAATCAGAAACATTGAGGAAGCATAACTGTTTCATTTCAACAGCATTAAAGCTGCAACGGCACAATGGTTTGAATTAGCTTTTTTTTTCTGAAAAATGATTCTTGTTCGCTGTTCTTTTTTTTAAATACTGCTGTTGGCCGTCGGCAACTCAGTTATGGAGAGGCGTTTTAAATGTAGAAAATTTCTAAAAATTCAACAAGGCGGTTAAGCAAGATCTCTCTGGACAAACTAGAAGTGGAAGCCGTGCCACGGTGTTTCTAGGTTGTCACTAAAATTAGTCGCTTGCGTTTATCACTTTAAGGTTTTGGGTCTTGAGCTTAACGCTCTTCGAAAATAACTCTACTTTGCTCTTAGTTGGGACAACAAAGGTGGACCTGCAATGGCTTTTTTTGAAGCTAGTCATACTTTGTATGAACGGGGGTAATGTAGTTATTGGCGATCCCCTTCACTTCATGGACGATCGAACGTACGCAAGTGCTCGTCCGACTCTTCAAAACCGATCCGGATCTGTCATAAAAAAGTCTAAAGCTCTCGGCTTTGATCAATCCCTGAGAGATGCACCATGCATTCGACTTCATTAAGTATCGTTGAAGGTGAATGAATGCATATCTGGCCTTTACTCGCGGTGGTTTGCCGATGTATCGAGCCAGTGCTGCTATCCTCCTAGAAAAGTCTAGTACCAATTTACCGACCCTGGAGGGATGGAAGGCTTGGCTGGGCATGGGCGCCAGGATCGATTCCACGTGTGTGTAGCAGTGGCGCCTCCAACCACTGCCCCACCCGCGCCCTCGGATTTGTCATACTTCTCATCATTCCGAGGTGTCGGAATTAATGGCAGACCTATGTGGGACAAGCGAGGTTCTTTTGGCCTTTGCGGAAGTTTATCGACACGGCTTCCTCAGTATTCCAGGAGGAATCGACTTATCCAGCATCATACGATATTCGCAACGAGGCCGAAAAATCCCTCAAGCAGCATGAGAACACACATGCGGAAACGTTTGAAGGTTTTCTTGAGTGGTTGATGCGAGGTCACGTATCCAAGGATAGAGGCGCTGGGTATAAACCTGATAATAAATTAGTATGGGCTAATAGATTAACGAATAATAATCTGATAAACCATTTACTTATTCCTTTCTCGTGAGCGCGATTTCAAGCCAGCTAACCTTGCACCGCATTCTATCCTTTTTATCTAGAACATGGAATAATATATTCTATATTAATTCTAATAATATACTTTATCCTGAGAAGACTATTCTATCCCCAGACAACGTGATGAATTAACATGGGGTTGTCGTAAAGAGAAATCCAACGATGTTTAGAAGCTTTTGCGTTCTTCAAAGCTGCAATAACACCAGCAGATTCTCCACAACCATTCATTCATCCTCGTTATGTGGGTTTCTATTGTCACGCCGAGGCGAATCTTCTGGAGAGGAACACCTCTCGAATAAAGCGAACTCATTCGACATTATCCTTTTATGCAGACCGATCTTTGCTGATCTTCCGCTGATTATGGTTTTTGTTCATGAATACAATCTATATTGCAACAGTCGATATTTTAATAGCTGGCTTGCAGTGCAGCAATGTCTTTGAAGGAATCTTTAAGACTTTTGACGAATTGCGTTGAAATAAATGCTAGAGCTGTTCACCTGAGGCTTCCTTTTGTGTTTACAATAACATTCATATTGAGAAACAGTTACTGTGATGTAAGGCACCTCATTCTTTTTTTCTCATGTTTGTAGGCAAACGCGTTCGTGAGGACACTGGTTTTCCAAGGACTGGTGATAATTTCTCGAACACGACAACGTACTATTCAGGCTGCCTTTTCCAGTGGTGCGACTTCTCGTTTCGTGTTTTGATTTAATTTCGTAACAGTTTCTGTTTTGATTCTAAGAATGACGTGGGTATAGCAAAAGGTTCGTGTGTTGTTCGCCAAATTAACGCGTGTGAATATTCACATTGATTTCGCCGTTAGAGTATGTTGCCTGGACTACTACTGCTCACAAATTTCAATAGTTACCGAAGTTTAAAAAGTGGGGCACAGATATTTCAATACCATATAAAATGCTATTTTGTGGGGATTAGTTATTTCTGTCAGACGCGTATACTAACCACTATACTACCGAGGAAGTGTAAAAGTGTGAAAAAAATATGGTTATTTCTGCTATATTTACTGCCGAAGGGTGCGTGTAGCGCAGTGGTTTAGAAGGGCACCCCAATACACACGTCGTTCGTTCTGCTCCGACCTCGGCCCGGGTTCACCAAATATTCCACAGCTTCAGATTCAGTGGTTCGTTACCAGATTTATCCGGGAGGATGGAAGAGCTTAATACATAGGTTGGCTGCCTCAAGCCATTGAATCGGTCAGATGTGCATAAAGCTATCTCTGCTATGCCTGATTAAATAGAATGCATGACGCATATCCCAAGGATTGATGAACGTCGAAAGTACTATCCTTTATTCGTATCCTTGCTGCTGAATGTTAGATGGATAAAGTACTGAAATAGACAGCATTCCGGAAGATTTTTCATCGACTGTGAATACATTTGGTATTGATTGATCATTTAGGATTCTGCTTTATACAATGCATGTGAACATGTCGTTTTCAAAGAACGCTGCACCAGCTCTTAAAGGAACGAATACTGATCCAATTTACTTAACTTCTCATAGGGTTTACTATACCAAAATATCTTTAAATACTTTTTTCTTGCAGAAGCATGCGCGAGAGATCAATAGCGGAGGCGAGACTCGTGAATAATTCATCATCATAGGTCATTCATTGTAGCGAAAGCAAGGATATGTTATTAGTTATCTCTTTTCCTACTCCATTTTAGATAATATTCATGAACAAATCGAAGAAAGACTTGCTAAAATCGTTCTCTATGCCTTTTCAAACGCTGAAAAGTGTGCAGTTGGAGCATCCACTAATCACTCCGAATTAGCTGACGATGAATGCTCATTGTCATTTGGGCAGTTTTCTTCACTTTGTCAAAATTGTTAACTGTACATGAAGTAATTTCGGTCATAATTCTGTGATTGTGATGTTCCTACCCAGGGTTTTTTTTTTTGAGGGAGACGCGGAAGCACTTCCAGACGGGCAGTTCGAGGGTAAAGCACTTTGGAAATTGGTGTTCCCGAAAGGTGGATGTATAGAGTTTGGGCAGAGTCTTCTACACTGCTCTGAGATTGGTAGGCAAATTCAATTTACTGTCGTTGTTATTCAGCTTTCTCCTTATCAAATGTTCTTTCTTATGGTCTTCACAGGAAGTTTCTTAAGATTCAATTTAACTGTCTTATCAAATGCTCGTAATGGCCGAGTAGGTCACATGGTGCTCTACTTCAAAAACTCAGTTGATGAAAAAATGAACAGATGAATCTGAGAAGTTGTTAATGAATAATTCATTGCAGTTCCACGAAGACAACGTACATATTCCGAGTGCTCCAAGCGCCTATTACACTGCACCTCCAGCATACTACATGCCGGCTTCTGGCAAAGTAGATGGTTTTCAGGCCCCGATGCGCGTATTTCCTGAGATACCAAAACGTTCGTTTTTCTTTCTTTTTATGGTGTTCGGCTTTCGTCGAGAACGAAGTGCTTAACGTGGAACTCCTTGCTGACATGAGCTCAGTAGTGCCGAGTTATGTTTGATCCAAGTGTTTCTGGATAAATTAGGCGAATTACAACATATATGTTCTACTTCTTTTTGGCTGCTTATTTTGCCGCGTAGAGATTTTTCTGCATTTCTTGTAATAATAGCCTATCCAGGGCACAATTTACGGCGGGCTTCATTCAGGGAAACATTTATTGTGCCTTTAAAAATAAAAAAAAAACATTTCCTTGGCATTCATTGCCAGTGATGCACTGATCATTAGTGAAGAACACAAGAATTGAAATGTAGAACTATATACATAACAAGAACGGCATTATCCTTTACTACGGTAAACAGAGGTGTTTTATGTATCACCGCGAACGCGACCGGAAGTTAAGTGTCGGTCCATCCTCTTGTCACATAATATGAGGCTTCGGCACCAAAATGTTAATCATCCCTAGTGGATTGTTGCTTGGTGGTTTCAATAGGATGAAGAGCAATGAATTGATGATATTTTTTTTCTGTATATTCCCTATTGTTTCTATTTATGCAACTCAGCATGTGGACTGGCGTTATGGAGCTGGGTGGCCGTGTAAAAGGGTAGGGAATGAGGGAAGGATGGTGATAAAAGAATTTAAAAGATCGTTGTTTTTTTTTCTTTCGTGTTGCGTTGCTTTCCTCATTTATTTTCTCCCAAACATGTGATATTGCGTAATTTAACGGCTAAGCATCTGCATACATTATGGAACCCCTGTAACTGTTATTTCTCCTCAACCCATATGGAAGGAAATGTGTACTGTGATTCCACATGGAACAATTGTGTCTTGTTTCTGCTTTTAATTTCAGCACATTGTAAGTCGCGCATTATTTGATAAGTAGACGATTGGGGATTCTAGAGGCTATCATCGTGAAACTCAAAGGTGTAGAGGCAAGGAGATTATGGCAAAACAATGTCGTTGAAGCTTCTTAACGGTGTAAAGACATTTGAAATTTTGAACGTGAGTACAGGTTACTGTGAAAAATGACACTACTGCCGTCGACAATCTCGGTGGTACTGATAGAATGGAAATTCTCTGACGAATTACCAAAAGGAATGAACAGGAACAACGTTAACCCCTTCACATCGAGTGCTTAGCGCTGTGTACTAAATATGCAGCGTTTGTTTTTGCATAGAATCGTCGCACCTTTTTGGTATTACTAAGTTTGGACGGCTAGTATATGTACCTGCAAACTAGGTTTTGATTACCATTAAACTGCTGAGCTTACACGAAGTTGATAAACAATGTTTACTCGGCTAACGCCTCTACGACTTCGTCTTCATAAGAGCTGGTGATCTAAGTCTATGGTCCTCAGTTGTTCTCAATGTGGCCTATTCGTTGTCATACCAAGAAGGATCTTGTTCAGTGGGAATAAAGCACGACCACCCGGCAACGCTCTTTTTTTGAGAGCGATTGTTGTTGATATGACTATCCGTTGATAATAATTTATTTTTCAACTGATAATCCACCCTGTATTAACCGGTATTATGTTAGTTACCACATAGCGAATAGGCAATCTTACTTACACGTAGGTAGATAAGTAAATTGGCTTCCACTTTTCAAATCCTTTCATGTAAGTTAATTGTCCAGCACTAGTTTTTCGTCTGGGAGAGCCTGGCAAGCTACCCATGAGTATACCCAACCCCCACGTTCAGAGCCCAGTAAGCTATACGTGGGTATCAAAATGCTAAACACAGTAAAAAAACGGGCCTCATTCCCCTGACCCCGAAAGAATCCCCAATTTCACAGCGTTGGGCACGACGAGTACGGAGAGGCTGCTAAAATCTCAGGGCCAATGGAAGCTGCCTGGATCAAGAACTATGGTGACGATCTGTACCTACAAGGCACGTACACTTGCATCCGAGTTGTCGATAGAGGACTTGCTCATGCAAGCAAGAATGATAAGGTACGAAGTCATCGACCTGGCCGAGACGAGACGACGCCACCCATTCAACGCTGTCTATGACAGTAGAGGCGTAGGTGGTGTCGGCGTTCACGTCAACACGAGTTTGTCCATGAACATCGATTCACTCGAACAGCTTACAACCCGAATCGGACGTTTACGATTAAAAAGATGTGGATCAACACCGGCTTTGAGAATCTTCGTCGTTTACGCGCCAACATCAAACTATGACGAAGAAGAAGTCGAAGCGTTCTACATGGACTTGGAGAGGTTCTACAGAGAAGACCATACATTCTTCAAGGTCATCATAGGAGATTTCAATGCCAAGATCGGACCAAGAAGATCGTCTGAGGAACGTCACATTGGGACCCGCGGATTAGAATGGAACGAACAGGGTGAGCGACTCTCTGAGTTTATCATGGCGACCAAAACCATCCATGGTAACTCGCAATTCCAGAAGCCTCACCGTCAACGATAGACGTGGAAATCTCCCAATGGAGAGTACCATAACGAAACAGACCACATCATAGTAAATAGGAAGTTTTGCCTAACCGATGTCGCTGTTGTCCCAAAACTTTACACCGGATCAGACCACCGTCTCCTTCGTGCAAGATTTTATTTCTCGCGGAAAGGAGAAAAAACCGCTAAATTAAAAAACCGAAGTCCGAGAACCACCAGAAACTGAGACTTATTCAACTCATCAGCCGGCTGTTGGGAAGATGCCGTTGTCGACAGCATCGAGGAATGCGATCTGCTCATTCAACATCCCTTCACGTTAGCGCTATGAAAGCTGAGAAGTCGAAAGTCACCAAGAGACGTCTGTCTTCAGAAACTCTCGAGATGATACGCCAGCGTGGAATCGAGCGAGCTGCAGGCAACCGGGAATTAACGTCCGAGCTTGAGAAACAATGCAGACAGGCGATAAAAGAAGATCTTAAAGAGTGAAGAGCAGCAGTAATGGTTCAAGCTGCAGAAGCTGGGAAAGGCATTCGCAAAGCCCACCGAAGCTTTGCCAATTACAAGATCCAAGACGATTGCACTCCGGCGATTGCCTAACCGATGTCGCTGTTGTCCCAAAACTTTACACCGGATCAGACCACCGTCTCCTTCGTGCAAGATTTTATTTCTCGCGGAAAGGAGAAAAAACCGCTAAATTAAAAAACCGAAGTCCGAGAACCACCAGAAACTGAGACTTATTCAACTCATCAGCCGGCTGTTGGGAAGATGCCGTTGTCGACAGCATCGAGGAATGCGATCTGCTCATTCAACATCCCTTCACGTTAGCGCTATGAAAGCTGAGAAGTCGAAAGTCACCAAGAGACGTCTGTCTTCAGAAACTCTCGAGATGATACGCCAGCGTGGAATCGAGCGAGCTGCAGGCAACCGGGAATTAACGTCCGAGCTTGAGAAACAATGCAGACAGGCGATAAAAGAAGATCTTAAAGAGTGAAGAGCAGCAGTAATGGTTCAAGCTGCAGAAGCTGGGAAAGGCATTCGCAAAGCCCACCGAAGCTTTGCCAATTACAAGATCCAAGACGATTGCACTCCGGCGACCAGACGGAACGATAACAGCGTCCAGAAAGGCAATGGAGAAAATCGTTCACGAATACTACTCAGATTTCTTCGATAGCCTCGTCCACCTCCCGTCATATGAAATGTCCATCCGAAATCCGACATGCCATTTCGTCGGTGAAAAATCGAACAGCACCAGGTCCGGAAAAGATAAGATCAGAACATCTGAAAAACCTTTCGCCAGTCCTCGTAAACACACCGGCTCGGCTCTTCACACGTTGCCTGTCTGAATGCAAGGTCCCTACTCAGTAGAAGACCAGCAAGACCGTGTTATTGTTCAAGAATGGTGATCTACACAATATCGGCAACTATCGCCTAATCTGCCCGCTCTCTGTCGTCTACAAACTTTTCACTAGAGTGATCTTAAGCAGGACTGACAAAAAACTGGAAGAAGGACAGCCATATGAGCAGTGAGCAAGCAGTGTTTCGAAAAGGATTTAGTACGATGGACCACATTCACACGATAACAAAGCTCATTGAAGTATCACTAGAGTAGACCGCTCTGTCTCATTTTCATCGATTTACAGAAGGCTTTTGATTCAACTGAGATAGAAGTAGTCGTGGAAGTCTTTGACAGTCAAGGGATCCTACTCAGTACATAAAGATTCTTCGTGAGCTGTACAAAAATTTCACAATCAAGATTTCACCATTCTACAACGATATTAACGTTGACGTCAGAAGAGGAGTTAGGCAAGGCGATACAATCTCGCCAAAACTATTTGCCGCCACTCTCCAGAACGTCATGCGAACATTGGAATGGGATAATATGGAAGTGAAAATCGATGGCCGGCAATTACATCACCTTCGCTTTGCAGATGACATCGTCCTTATAACACCAGACATTCTTTTACTACCAGCACCTTCTTCTAATCCTGCAGCCACTCTGCGGACCTTGTTTCTCTGCAACTGTTTCTGTTGTTCGATCCTCAATACAGTTCAAAAATTCATATTCCCTCCATTACTAGGCTGTCACGAGGTATTCCTATTATCTCACTCTCAGCGTGTTCGACAAAGGAGAGTGGTCCTTTACCTTAACCGTATAATGTCTATATCTCAAACCTATGCGCTACACCGGAAAAAAGCCTATCGATAGATAAGTCATGTGCCATAATGAAGGTATAAACCTGTTTGTTCGAAACAAGCTAGTTAACATCTAAATTAAAATTTTTAACGATTTTCTGTTGTAGCTGTCAACGTCACATTCTTCTCCTTAATAGTTTAAGGAAGACGACAATTCTCCGTTCATTTGGATAACAACTTACTTGCATGAGGTAGGAATAACACTCCTCCATGCCACAAACTAAGCTTGATGGATGACGTCTCATCTGGGTAAGTTTTACCACATCATACTTGATCTTACTCAGATGCATCCTCACCAACTCAAAGAAAACATCAAGGGCTTATGCTCACGTTCATGTTCGGCTGTCCTTCATCAGCTCTATGGTCTCTTCGTTCGTCGAACGTAACAATCAACCGCCAGTAGTTTTTCATCTCTCTCGATCGTTGACAAGAGTAGCAGAAAGCTCGTTCTGCGGACTCTTTAAGCATTATCTTCTTTTTCCATGGTTTTGAACTCTGTTCAACAAGTTCGTCGACTTCCTGCTGCGGGTTTGATATCTCAAGGAATCCAGTTGCAATCGACTCATGTCCCATGCTCTTCGTTCAGACTCATCACCCGTTCCGTCCACCTGACGCTTGACATATTGTTGCGAATTTCGTCGCGCTGATCAATGATTAATATAGTTCAGGTTGCAGCTTCGTATTCCCTATTTATTCATTTTAAGGGATACTCACAGCACCGTCCTTTTGGCTGCGTTCCTCATAAACGGCGTAATCCTTCATCCTGGTTACGTAGCGACCAGGTTCGCCACAAATGCATTAAGCAGCAAGTAATATGGAATCGAAAAGGTGATAACGTCATGTTGATATCCTGGCCTATATAGACGTAGCTGGACCATTTGGAGATACTCGTTTCGTTCAGCATGAATGAGGAATGCGTAACCAATCCGTTTCTCATAGAAATGGTTTTTGTTAGGTTTAGTCGAAGACTAATTTTTCCAAATCCTTTATCAAAATCGACAACCATTCGTTCTGTTTGCCTGATGACAATGCGGCGCATTCTCTCATTCCGATCTGCACGCTAACGATCCGGGAAGAACGACTGAAAACGGTAAGTTATGTGGAAAATTTGTCTGATAAATCACACGAATAGTTACATTAAAAATAACTGGAAAATCTTCTCGTTGCACAATCTCCGAGGTTTCTGATTGCAGACGTTTTAAAATCTCTTCCATCGGTATCACGTTGAAAAACTGAACGAGAAAAAAATCTTAAAAGAACAACTTCGACAGATGTAACTGCAGTTCAATTGTAAGCTCTTAAGCAGATTAAGTTTTCCAAATCAATTTTTTAAGCTAATAATGGGAATGCAGGATACCAGGATCCACTACCGTCCTAGTATCAAACTGGTCGCATGGTGGCAAATCTACCTCTAATCTACAAAGGCGGCGACAGTGTTATACATTTGACTGCATATTCAGTAGCATTTAGACAAGCTGGAACGGTGATGAAATAACGCATCCCATATAAATCGCCATTACACCGAGCTCTCCAAACTTGGAGCACGTGGCGCCATCTTTCACTTTAACATATCTTTTTTATGCCATGTATTCGTATTTATTCCCATCACATAGCTGCTGCATTATAAAATACATGACGCAACACCCAGTGCATGTCCTGCATTCATATGCCTTCTCAACCATTGGGCGCGCCACTAGGCATGGCAACATTGCTTGGGAAGCTGACCTAATGACCATCGCCATTCTCTTGGATGGCAGTCATGCACTCAAGTAGTACCATTTGCCTTGTAAAGGCGAGTGAAGCTCGCGGTCGCCCTTCCTTATCACTTTTTCTCCCGCTTAATTTTTTTATTTTACAACTACTTAGGTTTAGGTGGGGTTAGAATAGTGTTAAGAATAATAATAGAGTAGTTTTATACCGCCAAACAGCAGACGCCGTTTCATCTTCCAAGAAATTCTGGATATTAGTGGTAAGTCTTCAACTGCTTTTCCCGTGTATACTGCGTTCCAGCAGTCAGTGATCTTCACGAGGCATCCTAGATTCTTCCGTTGTTCCCTTACCCGTTCCAGATTTTATCGGCTCTCGTCGCTACTTTCAACCGTGATTCGGCTTCCATTCTTGAATTTCATCAAATCGATGCTTTCACATCGCTGTGATTATCGAGTTCAATGGTTTTAAGGGAATCACGGCATTTCTATATGTAGTGTTATAACGCTTAAAGCAGCACTGACTTATAACCGTCACGCACAAAACTCCTTTGCCATTAAAATCTACGGAGACTGTGCTTTCGAGTCCTTTTTCCAGAGTCACTGTTTGACCCCTGTCAGTTCCATCAACCAAGAAATAGAACAGTGTAGTGTACGCCATGTGCTTTGCACCAGAGGGATTTTGTATCCTCCTTGCAATACCTCGCATGCCTGATGTTAAGTCTTCTATTATTGAGGTTGAGCGAAGTTGAACTTTCTATAGGAAAGACCTTTAAACACACTTTGCGTCATACAGCCCTACGCTTCCACATATTTCTTTCCAACGTTCTCTGGTCGACTTCTAATGTTCTGTGGCTTCGTATGGCATCCCTATTGCTGCGCGCACAAGTCAATGGTGAGCATTCGAAATGTTCATATTCTTGTAGAGATTCTGGATGCGGCAAGTGTGAGGTTCGTGCTATTCTGTTCACTTCTACTTTGTTTGTTAATGTACCAGTTATTGTATGGAGGACTTTGTGTTCTTTTGCCTTTCGCTGGCCAGCATTACTTCACTCGTATGCAGTTGCTCCCTTCGATTGTAGAGTGAGTTGCCAGCGATTTGATCTTCTGAAGTGGACCACTAATTTATAAAAGCTGCGATCATCCGCCGTTTATTAAAAACTCAAAAGAGTTGGAACGTCACTTTCGTTCTCAAAGCACAGCGATTTTTGTCCTAGTGGAGATGTCGTGTGCTCGTTTTCTCATGTATCGAGTTTGCGTGCGTCATTGTTTCGGAAATATCTAGTTACTTGGATACTTGAACTGCCCATCTTCACTGGTTGTATGGGCCTTAGCATAATCTCCATTTTTCGAAGTTTTGCTGGTTAAGCTGTTTTGTTTCCCTGGAGTCCCGAGGTCAGCCTGGTCAAAGCCTGCCCCAGGTCGTCACGGCCACAGACAGTCGCCGCCTATGTGGATCAGTGGGAGATTTACCACCGTGGGACTAGTTTTGTACCAGGATGGTGGCGTATCCTGGTTTTGGTTTACTGTTGGCTAGGCTTCCTGATGGAAAAGCAAGACTCCTTCTCAGCTTGGGGAACCCCGCCGTGGGACGAATCCCCCTGTTGTACATCGCAGGCCGATACACAGGAACGCCTCGCCACCACAATGTTTCGGAAATATATGTTCTATTTATCACTTACATTTACCATTGTCGATAAGCCACTGTTTTAGGTGGAGTTTAGAAGAGACGAAAGAGCAAAACTTGGCAGAACCGTCTCCGGTTTTCTCATCACACGGAATGCCTCCTGCTGTGTTCTGGTTTCAGTCGATGTCAAGTATGTTACCTTTTTTTAAAAAACAAAGCCTTTGTTCTCAGATATCTTTGGTTTTTATGAGGCTCTATCGCTTTCGAAATAAATTTCATTGCTTATAGAAATCATTGCTGTGATTATTTGCATTTCCTACGTATTCCTATTGGGCGCATGTAGCGCGGTGGTCGGAGGCCGCCTGCAATATTTACGGGGTCGATTACCGCCCTGGCCCACCAAGCTGTACATCCTCACGGCGGCGGTAAGGTGGTACCAGACCTGTTTGGGAGGACATTGATATGTAATGTTATAATAAAGGTTGCTTGCGTCGCAGTTGTTGGAGGCGTCCTGTGACGCACACACGGGATCGGTCCCCGCGCCGTGGCTCACCAAGCCTTGCATCACTCAGAGTTGACAAATTGGTACCAAACTTATCTGGGGAGATAGAAGGACTGGCTCGATACAACGGTAGGGCACAGCGACTCATTGTAAAGGCCAGATATGCATTCAATTACCTCCACCGATGCCCATTGATGCATAGTGCACTCTTAAGGGATTGATCAGCGCCAAGAGCGTTATTCTTTGTCCCTCATGTAATCCTATTTAGTCCTATTGTGAATATATAGATCTATTTAGTAAATAACTAAGTAAATTTGGTTCTATTGTCCGTTATTCATCTATTAACTATGGAGAAATGTAAGAACAAGAGGATTTTGAAAGAAGCGATGCCACTAAGGATGGCCACTTGACGTAGTCCTGCAGTTTGCGACTGTATAAAAACGTAATCGAAGAGTATGAAAATGTACAGGGGCGCATGTAGCGCAGTAGTTAGAGGCGCTCTGCAGTGCAGATGAGATTGATCCACGCTCCATGGGTTCACCAAGCCTTCCATCCCTCCTGGAAAATTGGTTCCATACTTGTCTGAGAGGATGGTAGTGGCAGGACTGGCTCTATACATCGGTGGGTCACCACCAGTCGTTGTAAAGGCCAAATATGCTTTCGATAACCTCCGAACGAAGCTAAATGTAGTTGAATGCATGACACTTTCCTAATGGGTTGATTAATGCTTTATCCTTTGTCGTTTTTATTTGGATAAACGTGAGTAAAACTGAACATGATCGATCATGCGAGTTTCAAGTAGAGGAATGTTAGACTTCTGACGACAACATTCGGTGTCGACGAGAACTACCACGAGCTCTTGTAATTCTTCTGGTACCTGGTGATGATACTTCCACAGAGAGTTTCTCATATTAGGATGGCATTCACGTATGTTTTCTCCTTTCTGAAATCCAAAAATATATTTCAGCGGTCGCGAGATGGCAGCAATCAATGGTTCTTTTCTCTCCCGGTGAATATGGTGGCATTTGTTCTTGTTGTTGCCGATGCGGCTGCCCAAATGGAGGACATCGGTCAGAAGGTTTCGCAGAAGCCTATAAGTTCCTCGATTCTTCCTACCTCTTCTCTTTTCTTTTATCGATTTGTCTATTTCGACATTTGTTCACGTTGTGAAGAGGATCGATGGTATATTCTCAGAACCGCCATGGTTATTTGTGATCCTAAGGCTATGAGCTAAATGACCTGGTTGTAAAAACTTCTGCTTAGATGTCCACGTCGCTGTTGTTTCGATTAGTTCAAAATATTGAACTGAATTCGTCTTATATTATCAACAGGTATAGTCTACGTATTGTTTGGTTTCTCTCGAGTTTTCGATATAAAATACATGATAGTCTCTACCCTTAGTGGTTGTCCTTCTCAAGATTTGCTTTCTTCACTAGTACCCTGCTTCAATATCCCTATTTATCTAGCATTCGTTAAAACTTAAACGTGGTGGTATTCTTAGTAGCACTTTCCTTCTTAAAGTTTGTTTAGGTACTAATATTACTTTGGATCAGTGTTTTTGTTTTGTAGTATATAAAACCTAATCTTCAATGGAAATTATTGGAGAAGTGTCCCGTAGACTAACACATGTTTATGTCTTACGGAGTGCTTGGATAAGGAAGATTCGGTGAACTATCTGTATGCCGAATGGGTGAAAAGTTTTAAGTTAAAAGCTCTTCTTTCCGCTGTTAGTGAGATTTTTCAGGAAGAATACCTCGAAACTTGTAGTGTTACGTCGTAGTCGCCCATGAAGCTTGTTTCTGTTGTTGTCTCTTATGTTTCGTCTTGCTCGCCCTACGAGGGAACATTATTGGGAAGGTAGTGTGAAGCTGAAATCTATTCTAATACATGTTTTTATGTTGTATGTACGTTGCTTAACGGTGTGGTTCTTGTTTCAAAATGACTTATTTTACTTCCATAAAAGATCCTCCATCTTATAGTTGTCCAAACCCCATGAGGTTCTCAGTTTATCTGACGTATTGCCGTTTTGGATGATTTTTCTTTCTGATATTCAGAGAAGTTCACGCCGTAGCGTCGCATGCTCATCATCGCAGGCAGTCGCCGACCTTTTTGGATGGCGAAGAGGTTGCTACCTTAAAATTCGCATTCTTCCAGAAGTACATTACTTCGTAGTATTTGTTAGACAAACTTTCAGATGAGAATACCGCAGTGCACACGATTTATGGTGCTACTCATACTTCACTATTCGACAGTTTGCAGCTGCGAGGCGGCAAAGCATTAGGGAATGAGATAGTTTAGATTGCACTTAAAAATACCCGCACGTTCGTGCATTTTACAGAACAACGCTTTACACTGTGAATTATAGAAAGCTGATAGAGAGCTTTGCCATGTGCTTATGCGAGAACACCTTTTATAATCTGCCAGTTTTTTGGCCGTTTTCTTTTTACCGGTTCGAGCATCAAAAAAAAATCTATGTATTGAAGAAGTTGGAGAGGAGCCCTATGAGGAAACGGCATGCGGAAGCATTGAGCCTGAATGAAAAGCAAATATTAGAGCTAACTGGTTCTGCTTTCGTGGTCAGTTTGTTCTCTCTTTTTTTTTTCGTTGGTACTGCTATATGGCCATAAAGTTTATATTTGCACCTAATTAGATGCTACTGCCACCGTTCTTCTGTATTGGCACTGGTAACTTCAACACTATTTCGGTTTTTCTGTTTCTACCACGAATTCGACTAAATAAAGCGATTTGTTACATGCTCTGTGATATATCCCAGCTTTGTCTCCTGTTATACTAATCCTACTTAACTTATGGTACTGCTAGTCAAAGCGAGTGGTTAACCTAGTCACTCGTCTTATAGGTGTTCTGTTCGGTTCTCCTTGTTTAGGTGTTATTATATGGTCAGGGAATCTTCGGATTTCCCATGTAATAACTTTTCACTTTCTTTGAGGTTTATCTTCCACTTAGTCACGAAATGACAGTACTGCTCAGTGTGTCAAAGAACTTTGAGGTCGAATTCCGTTGTACACATATGCCATATACATATGTGCGTATGGTTTGGGGATGGATTTGTAGTAGATGGAGATTAAAGGCATAGATATCGTTTTCCGTCTCAATGGTACATTTCACACTGAAATGTTTTAGACCGCAGTGTTCTGGAAGTGGAGGATGACCGGTTGCTTGCCCAAGTAGTATAGTGGTTTGCACCACGTTGTGGCCGTGGTGACACAGGTCCGATTCCTGTCGTGGGCATGATTTTGAGGTGGATGGGGAAAAAAAGCACCGCTTTGGCCTGTCGTGGTAGTCGTGCATTTTGCTCCAAAGTATTGTAGACTGCCATCTCTTCGTGATACAAGGTTCTCAGCTATTGGCGGAAATAATGTAGTGACCAATAATCCACGTTCTGGCCAAAGGCAAACGTGTTCGAACCCTGTATTGGGGACGATTTTGTAGTGGGTATAGACCAAAGGCCCATATTCTGTTTTCAATGTAAATCGTACATTTCACACTGAAATCTTTTGGAACGCAGTGTTCTCGCGGTAGTGGATGGCTAGCTGTTGGCTAATTTAAAAGTCCTTTTAATTGCTTGTGGTATTTTTCAGGATTTGATTGCCTTGAAACTCGTACTGTTACTTAGCAGTCGCTCATGAAGTTTATTTAAGTTGTTGTCTCTTGTGTTTTGTCTGGCTCGTCTTACGAGGGAAAATCATTGAGATGGTAATGTGGTGATAACGTTTATACTAGTACACATTTTATTCACTATGTACGTTGCTTAAAGGGGTGATTCTAGTTTCAAAATAACTTATGCTGCTTTCGGATGGAAACGTCGTAGTGCACATGCTGTATAGTGCTACTCATGCTTTCAACTTAAAGGTGCGTGTGGCGCAGCGGTAGGAGGAGCCCTGCAACACACACGTGGAATCAATCTCCGCGCCCATGGCCCACCAAGTCGTCCATCCATCCGAGGTCGGCAAATTGGTTCCAGACTTATCTGGGAGGATAGCAGACTGCTTCGATACCATGGTAGGTCACTACGACTCATTATATAGGCCAAATATGCGTTCACTCGCCGCCAGCGACGCTTAATGAAGAATGCATGGCTCATCCCTCAGGGATTGATCAGCGCCAAGAGCCATATCACTTATCCTTTACTCGTGTTTTGCTATTCGACACCTTGCAACGATGAGGCGAAAAAGTACTGCGGGAGGAGGTCTTTTGGATAGCACTTAAAAATACCCGTACGTTCATACGTTTTATTGAACCGCTTTACACCGCGAATTATTGAAGCTGATGGTGAGCATCGTCATGTGCTTATTCGAGAACACCTTTTAGAATCTTTCAGGTATTTATATTCAATTTGTAGCGTTTATCTATTTTCCATTATCGTTTCGTGCCAGGGTATTATGTGAAATACAAGCACAGTGATGCTGAGATGTTTGCAAGAATTGCACCCCAGGTTAGACCGAACCGCGCCCACCCCTTTCACGGGACCCACGTGTTACGCACGGCACCACTACGGCGCTCGTTCTGCCTTTCTCTCAGCCAGCCTTTTTTTTTCATTTATTTCCTCCTGATTGTTTCGAGCATACGCGAGAAGTACGCCGAAGAATGAGGCATCAAATAGATGTGTAACTCGTGCATTGAACGCAGAATTGATCGAATAAGTATTGTATTTTAGGGCCCATTTTTGTTAACACGATTTTTTGAATTGATTCGACTCATTATTACTAGGATACTTCGCTGACTCTCACTGGTTGAGATTGACCCCAGCAAAATTTCCATTCTTCAGAGTTTTGCTGGTCTAGTCATTGTGGTTCCCTGGAGTCCCGAGGTCAGCCTAGCCAAGGTCTGCCCCAGGTCGTCACCACCACAGGCATTCGCCATCGTTTTGAGATCATACGACCACTTGGATACCAGGGCAGCGGTGGATTCGTTATTATGTGCGAAAATTCTTATTAGAGTTTGCTACACGCTAGCTATTTACTCCTCTCCGGCAGGTATGTTGGACTTTTTATACAGGATGCTTTTGTTAGTGTGAGATATATCGTAGCCAAGAGTGAGGTTTCTTCATAGAAGTGTGCACTTTTGAATTTGATATTGGAGGTGATGCATCGGCTGTATGTGTGCAAATATTATAACACTTTTAAGAAGCTATTAAATTTTTGGCGATCACTTACAATATGAAATGAATGGAATATAATTTCCTTCTACAATTAATTGTATGAGATGGCTTATACGATAAGTGGCTTTCAGCGGTCTCCTCCATAAGAAACTGACATTTCAACTGTACTGGAAGAGAGGGCTGAAGAAACTCGCGTCTGTGCTTTTACCAAAAGTGAGGTTCGCTACGCAGATCGTATGTATGGCCAAAACATCCACTCAACACTTTCATGATGCCTACTGAAATAGAGTATACTCTGCATACACCAATCATTGTTTAACGTTGAGGGATAAATTTTTGTCTACTTTTATGGTGGCAATGAATAAAGTGTTCTCTGTTTCCTTTCGAATCCTTCGTGTCAATGCCCAAATCCGTATTTTAACGGCAATTTCTCTTTTGTAGTTTGCCAAATTCTTAAGCCCTCGAGATCCCAGTGATCGAAAAATCACTGGCAGTTTAGTAGACATCGAAAAGACTAGAATTATTAAGCCAGGTTATTTCCTCCATACTTGCATTGACATCAATGCATACCACTGCGAAGCGCTAATTACCAATATTCAGAGTCGCTTTCTTCAGAGCCTGGAAGGGTACACTAATACGCAACTTACTAGGTCAAACACTTTAACAGCACAAACAGAAAGATGAAAATCTGAGCGACAATTACAAGATCTACGGCTTCTCGAAAAAACCCACCGCTTTTTTCATCTGTCTTCCACAGAGGAAGAACAGCCGCTCAGAGTCACATGTGGCTGACGGCTGCAGCACCCCCAATTAACGATCGATACGAAGGTAAGAGGCGAGATCCCGCGTAATCTCGGGGCATTCCTCCCTGCTATTCATTGTAGGATTTTTGGCATTTATCCAAAAAGCCTCGAGGAGTTTGCGGTTTGGGGTTTTAGCATCTCGTGCGAGGATAGCGACTTTTATATCAAAATCGTCTCCACGATGCTTTTGTATCCTATGCGTGCCTAGTGGCGTGCCTCGTCTTGTTTTTCGTTTACGGGACCTTGTTTTGGCCAAACCGTTCCATTTGGAGCGTCGCTTTCCCTCGAAACTTATCTCGTGGGGTTACAATTTCGTAGCCATTGGAGATGGCTATTTGCCGAGCTCGCTTTCTTCAGAGCCTGGAAGGGTACACTAATACGCAACTTACTAGGTCAAACACTTTAACAGCACAAACAGAAAGATGAAAATCTGAGCGACAATTACAAGATCTACGGCTTCTCGAAAAAACCCACCGCTTTTTTCATCTGTCTTCCACAGAGGAAGAACAGCCGCTCAGAGTCACATGTGGCTGACGGCTGCAGCACCCCCAATTAACGATCGATACGAAGGTAAGAGGCGAGATCCCGCGTAATCTCGGGGCATTCCTCCCTGCTATTCATTGTAGGATTTTTGGCATTTATCCAAAAAGCCTCGAGGAGTTTGCGGTTTGGGGTTTTAGCATCTCGTGCGAGGATAGCGACTTTTATATCAAAATCGTCTCCACGATGCTTTTGTATCCTATGCGTGCCTAGTGGCGTGCCTCGTCTTGTTTTTCGTTTACGGGACCTTGTTTTGGCCAAACCGTTCCATTTGGAGCGTCGCTTTCCCTCGAAACTTATCTCGTGGGGTTACAATTTCGTAGCCATTGGAGATGGCTATTTGCCGAGCCAAGTCGCGCGATTCTTCCCCTTAGTTCCCTACTTGTGCTTGTTGTAACCCCACGAGATAAGTTTCTAGGGAGAGCGATACTCCAAAAGGAACGGTTTGGCCAAAACAAAGTCCCGTTTATCTTGCCCTTCATTAGCGATGAAATAAGTGCAGCGATGAAGCCATGCTCAAGAAGGCCAGATCTAGAGGAATAGGTAGCGATAATTGAAATACCACCGAATACTCTTTGTCGCCAGTTAGTTCGTAACCGCTTGTATGACCGTCTATGTGAAACACAAAATTGCGTAATCTGCCCTTATGGCAGGGACGGTGACTGCATGAGTTCAGGTACGATATACCTGATCTCTTGTGGTACTTGCGGAGACGAATATATTGCCGAAACGGGCAGACCTTTATGTATCCGAATAAAAGAACACCTAGATGGCAAACGAAAAGCAAGACAAGGCACGCCACTAGGCACGCATAGGACACAAAAGCACAGCGGAGGCGATTTTGTTATAAAAGTCGCTATCCTCGCACGGGATACTAAAACCCCAAACCGTAAACTCCTCGAGGCTTTTTGGATAAATGCCAAAAATCCTACAATGAATAGCAGGGAGGAATGCCCCGAGATTACGCGGGATCTCGCCCCTTACCTTCGTATCGATCGTTGATTGGGGGTGCTGCAGTCGTCAGCCATATGCGACTCTGAGCGGCTGTTCTTCCTCGGTGGAAGACAGATGAAAAAAAGCGGTGGGTTTTTTCGAGAAGCCGTTGATCTTGTAATTATCATGCAAATTTTCATCTCTCTGTTTGTGCTATTGAAGTGTTTGACCTAGTAGGTTGCGTATTAGTGTACCCTTCCAGGCTCTGAACAAGGCGATTCTGCCGAAACGTCACCTACGATTGTGTTGTATGTGTATTATGTGTGTATGTGTGTTGTATGGAAGTAAGCGTATGCTGTTTAACAACCTCGCGATTGCTAAGAGAGAAAACGACGAATTCATAACCCAATGCCGAGTTTAATAGAAAGTCGATCCTGGGTAAAATTCAAAGTGGTTTCGCTTCTACTCGGTCTATTTGGATGAAACTCAAATGGCTTTTTTCTTTAACTTCTGCACCTACTTTCTGCACATTGTCACAGTAGATCTTCGATACCATGTCAATCTTTGGTTTGGCATGTATTTCCAGACTACTACAGTGCTTCTGAAGAACTCGTGAGCCTCATCGTTTTCAGATCTGTGAGCTCTTATTTTTTTTCAATAAGCTTGACTGGTGGACGTGTTTTATATAGCATATTTAGTCATATGCACTCAAAGCTGTACCTGCTCATAATGGCTGGGAGGAGCTTTTGGGTGTCATTCTGCCATGCACAGCGAGGTAATTCGCCTCTTCCTCACCACCCCAGCAAGATCTCCCAAGGTGAGAACAAGTCCGGTGATTCCATCAGGAAACGCAGCCAAGAGTAAACCAAGATCAGGATCCACCACCATTCTGGTATCAAATTAGTCGTATAGTGGCAAATCTCCCTCTAATACACGAGGGTGATGAATGCCTGTGTTGATAACGATCTGAAGCACAGGCTAGTTTGACTTCGGGTCTCCAGAGAACCACAGCAGCTGAACCATCCGAAACAGTGAAGATTATGCTGGGACCCGCACAACCAGTGGAGACAAGTCGTCCAAGTGACTGTCCACACATTTGGTCTTATCATGAATTATGAGCTAAATCAATTTGACTCAACAACTTTTTAAACCTCCATGCACTGTAAACGAACAGCACCGTATGTGTAAGTGGCAGAATGATTCCAATTATAATCCAGTAGCACAACTTTTCAAGTCTCAAAGCAGAGGCCCATGAATATCTTGGTCCTTCCACTTTGGGTTCTTGCTATTGCAGTTGCTATGATGGGTCTAGTTCTACTATGGGTAGAAAATAAAATCTATAATGCAGTCCGTGTTGATTATTCCATCAGCTTCTTCGTTCGAGCAATATCATGAACTTACAGAAACACTGAAATACAATGTATCCATCTCAGAAAACCTTGCCAAGATTGGCAGTAATGTGGCTCAGTGTGGACAGCATTTTCTCTACATTGTGCACATTGTATATGTTGTATGTTACCATGGGAAAGTACACAAAGGTCATAGGCGATGCGGTGGTTATAAAATACACAACAAATTGTATTCCTGTGGTAAAATGCACCAAGATATACGAATTAGATTTGTAAGGCGTCACTTGCTTGGCATGACCCACATATGAGTCATAGCGTGAGCGGCTGAAAATGCTTCGGCGTCCTTACAAATGTCTTAATGTGCTTCTTTTTCTTGGTGTTTCACTCCGCAGTGTTTCGACGATATTTACAATAAGAAGGTTAGCACTTTTTAATAGAGCTTGCTCAGCAGATTAGGTGGTGTAGTCTAATTGCTAGTTTTTCCCAATTATTTGTCTTTCTTTTGGAACTCGTACAGCGCAGTGGTCGGGCGCGCCACATTGTACAAATGAGATCGATCCGCGGGTCCCAGGCCTACCCAGCCTTCCATCCCTCCGGTGTCGGCAAATTGGTGACAGACTTTTCCAGGAGGATTGCAATACCGGTTCGATACTTCGGCAGGCTACCGGGAGTCATTGTGAATGCCAGATTTGTATTTAATCACATCCAGCGTTGTTTAATGAGTCAGAATGCATGCCGCATGCCTCAGGAATTGATCAAAGCCGAGAACTTTAGCATGCATCCTTCTATTTGTTTTTCTTTTAGCTTTTCCTGCGAATGTGCATGAGCGATTGACATCGCAGTTGTCGGCTTATATGCAACACCAAATTCAAATCATTGTTTGGCTTTCGCTTCATATGGCTTAAACAGTGGTTATAAGAAGGTTAGCTTTATTTTTACTTCAACCTTTTGAAAGTTTGGGCGTTCTCCTTTCACTGCTTTATTTTGTCAGTTGTTTGCCTTTATTATAGCTTACGGTCGCAAGTAAACGTGAAACGTTTATATCATACGAAGCTTCTTGCTTGCAACAAAAGGAAGAGCGAAGGTTTCACGAATTATTCCCAATGTTTCACAAACATAATGGCCATAATGTTAGTGACATTGGTTACATAATCATCATATCTATCTATTTATCAGTAAATTCTATTTTGCTACTTCTAAATATGCTTTTTGTAGAATTATCGCAGAGTTCGTTTACGGATGATTGAACAGTCCATAAACGACGAACTCGGCGAACTGGGTATTGCGCCACGTTATAATGAAAACAGGAGTGAAAATCGATGCGCCAGTGTCGATATTAAGGTATGGAGTTACATCCTATGTCGTCTTTCTCTTAAACGGTGCAGCTTTAAGCAACTGCAATGAAATAAGTCACAATGGAAGCTAGAATAAGTCTCACCAATGACCTTCCAAAGTTTATTACTTTTGGCGAGAAATTTACTTCCTTGTTCAGTTCTTTGCCTTTCATGAGCCAACTACTTAAAGTCGAAGTGATCGATGATGATGTGGTTTGCATGTCAGTGCAAAATATAGTAGAGAAAGTAGCATGCGAAGTGGCTATTCATCCCGATACATTATGCTCATTTTATGCTAAAAAAAAGCTCTCGGCACTGATCAATGCCTGAGGGATGCGCCATGCATTCGACTTCATTAACTACCGTGAGAGATGGTTGAATGCATATCTTACCTTTACAATGACTCGCGGTGGCCTACCGATATATCGAGCCAGTGCTGTTATCCTCGTAGACAAGTCTGCTGCCAATGTGCCGACCTCGGACAGATGGAAGGCTGGTGGGCCGCGGACGCGGGGATCGATTCCACGTGTGTGTTGCAAGGTACCTTCGACCACTGCGCCACACCCACCTTATTCAGTGATAATTTCCAAAAAGAAACTGCTCTAGATAATATGTGCTTGTAAGATGCTTCATTCACTTCATTCACACTCTTCACGTATTTCTTTCAGGAACATTTGGATCGCATGCGTAGTAGAAGAGCATCCTACCACTGGTCCACTGCTGTGTCAGACCTCAACTTTGAGGTAAGTAATGATTAAGTTGCCAGCTTGTTCAACGAGAAATGCGAAGAATTGCTGTGCCACGGAAACTGCTGTCCGTAATCGGCCCATGCATGCATAGACCCAGTTAACTTTGCTGAGATCACAAGATCGGTCATCCACGGTTATTTTCATTTTGAATTTTTAGTTGTAGAATCGTATGCGCTCTGGTTAGCATTAGTGACATTCGCAAGAATTGATGCAGTTCTCTTTGAAAAATACGGCTTACTCTTTTTGCAATTTTGTATCACCGAAGGATTTCTTCAAAGTCTTTTCATCATGCGAAAAAGCAGAATAAAAAATTTATGAAACTGACTGCATTGTTTATTAGTCAGTAAAAAATAATATGACTAGCAAAAACGAAATCGAAATGTCTGTCGATTGATCATGCCCTCTCTTACCAAATATTCACCATCTACTTTCTTTTTGGAATGGATTTCGAATTCCAATTGGTGAATGGTTCTTCAGAAAAGTGGTACATATTGCTTATGTGAATTTTCAATTACCCTCTTTTAAATTCAGAACTGCGGCAAAGAGTAGACGTCTCACGTGGCAGCTCGGATGGTACCGCCGAGTGTCTTCCAAACGCTGAAACAGTTTTGGAGCGGTGCTTCTTTCACTGCACTGGACTCAATGCAACAACGATCAACCACATCGCAGCAACAACCAGCACTGAATCATCGACTCAAAGCAATCCGGATTTGAAGAAGAAGAACACGTTGAAACGTTTGCCGAATAAATCTCTTTATCAACTTCATGTTTGCTTAATAATCAACGGAAATATTCCTAGACAAACAAAAGAAAAAATGAAATTATGAACCAAACATTCATTTCCGGGCAACCCTGTATAAGTGCCACGTTTTAGGATGAAACCTCATTCAATTATGATGGGTGGGAGTTGTAGGAGGTTTGATAGTTCTAGAGCGGTCAGTTCGCTGCTGATCTCTCTGCAATATGCATGGTAATTTTACTGATATTAGTATCTTATTTTGCCAGGGAACCTCTTACCTGACTTCTCCCATAATAGTGAGCGAAGGGCCAAGAGCATGAAGTGGATGTTGGCTACCAGCGAGATATTAATGTGTTTGTGTTGTCTCAAAAAGGAGGCATTTATCAAAGATGTACCTCCTAATACATGCGAAGTAAATTTAAGTTGCAGATGTAGTGTTGTAATTAAGTGTTACCGTTATCGGGTCCTACAACCTGACTGCGAATGCAAGCTTAGCAACCAGTGACCCAGGGGCTCTCAACATTCTGGCCAAAGTGCTGGTTTTTCGATAGCGACGCTAACGGGACATCTGCAAAGCTCAAGGATTAGCGTCAAGAATCGTTGCTAGCATTGGTATGGTGGCAATCTAAACTACTACTACGTTCGCGTCAACGTAGCGCGTACAGCAGTTGTTTGTTGAAGTCAGTCAAAACGGTATAGTCTACAATTCGTTTGATGTGGAAGTTTTCGCTACTGCTATCACAATTTCTTATTACCATGACCGACTTTCTATTAACCTCGGTATTAATCAAACAATTTTTTATTTTCTTGTTGTACAAACACGAGGAGTTATTTTATTTCTTTATTTAGAAGTAAGCTCACGTTTCAGCAGATTTCGCCTTCTCCAGAGCCTGGAAAGGTGAAGTTGTCTGCAATATACACACCCAAACACTTCCGTAACCAAACAGAAAGTGTTAAGATCGACTTTCGATTAACCTCGGCACTGGATTATAAATGCGTCGTTTTCTTTCTCAGCAATCACGACGTTGTTAAACAGCATACGTTTACTTCCATACAATAACAGACATACAACACAATCGTAGCTGACGTTCGGCAGAATAACCTTCTTCACAGCCTTTCTTTTACGTGCCTTCCGCTGAGGAAGAGCCGCTAATCAGCGTCGCACTTGGTTGACGACAACCAGTCCAGCCAGTTTACCCCTCATCGTGGCTGGGAGGTGTTCCTGGGTGTCGGTCTGCGATGTACAGCGGGCGATTCATTCCCTGGCAGGGAGGATCTCACAAGCTGAGAAGGAGTCTGGTGTTTCTATTGGGAAGTCTAGCTAATGGTAAACCAATACTAGGATCCACCACTTGGTATCAAAGTCGCACGGTAGCAAATCTCTTTGTGATCAACAAGGGCTGCGAATGCGTGTGGTGGTGAAGACATGGGGTAAACTTTGTCAAGGCTGACCTCGAGATTCCAAAGAACCACGTTGGCTTATCCAGCAATTCCCCGAAAAATGGAGGTCACTGTGGGGCCTGCACAACCAGTGAGGATGGACCATTCAAGTATTACGTAAGTAGGAGTAATGACCGGAGATTGGTTACTGGTGCTTCAATCTTAAATATAAATGCGATGGCAAGGCTTGGGGCTACTTTTTTTGTCGTTGCCTACCCTCTCATTTTGTCTAATACCTCTTGGACGATCTGAAGGCTGAGAAGTTCAGGAACTCCTTTAAGAGTGTCATCAACTGCTAGATCGTTAAACTATACATTTTTATTGGTCCTTCATGCTGCACAAGGAACTGGAGCATGGCATGCATTGCGGAGTCACTCGACGAGTTTGTGTAGAGGGCTGCAAAGTTGATTGGCTCCATCACGTATGCGCGCCTAGGACACGCGTTACGTAGACGTTCCAGGAACATTTGAGTGTTTGTTAGATGAGCTGGATCCCTTTGCACCGCTGCCTAAAACACCAAGTTGCTCTGACTTCAACAAACGAAGACTACTACACGATGTATGCGGGCTACCAGAGGACAATCACTGAATATTGGACATCTAAATGCATGTGCTAAGCACCTGTCTACGAAGCAAACAAGACCAGATGTTTGCCAGTGGGAAGTGTGAGACATGGGAGACGAGGAGAAACTACTGTGTTTGGTATTTGGATAACCGGTTCTGGAGGGGAATAGTGGGTGGATCAGTGTTGATAGTAATGCTGCGAAGAAAATCCGGACTTTTTGAGTAAATCGCATAACACGGCTCCAAGAACGCGTAAAAAGACCGCTAACGAAGATCAAACGAGTCACAGTAGGACAGATATTGTGCCGGAAAATTCAAGGCTGTTTTATGAGCCACAGTTATCACTGATGATGCGCCCTTGTTATTAGATTTGGGTTCAAGTTTCTCATCATCTGAACTTTCTAAGGTATCCTTGCGTAGGATCGCATGTGGTTAATAGACTCCGCAGAAAAGCTATAGGTGAAGCGCTAGACAAAAAGAAGTGGGAGCATTATCAATGCCACCGCTTGCTTAACCGTTGTTTAGAAAACAAGAACTCAATAATGAAGTTTGCCTTAACGTTCGGATGTTTACGAGTGAAACTTTCAAAGTCCGTAATCACTATCGCGCGAAGAGATACAGTTCCAACCTCACTGAAGCGCAAAAATGTGGTATGCAAGAGGTACGAGAGCTGATGAAATTGAAAAACATAAGACTATCCGTTAGTGATAAGAGTGGGAAGTTTGTAGTATTTCATCATCAATTAGATGTTGAGATAACAAAAAAGAATCTTGAAGATGATTTCCTTTATAGACCATCGTATGAGTAGTTCAAAAGTCTGTCCCGAAAATTGAACCATTAATGGGTCAAAATGGCAAAAGCTGCTGGTTTAAAACCACCAGTTATATCTTATCACAAATTTTATTTGCCAACATGCCAGGTCTTATACTTATTTATCAAAACTCAAAAGTTAGTTTCTACTGGGGATCTTGCGTCTGCTGGTCCATCGTTATTTAAGGTTAGACCTATCATTAGTTGTGTAGACTGGTCAACGTATAGTACACCGTGGTTTACAGCCATAATACTTACCTAGTTTTTAAAACACATTCAAGCCTATCTTACGAATGCCCAGATGTTTCTGGATCGTTTACGTACTGCGCAACCCAGCATCGCGTACGCGATGGAGTCCTTCGACGTTACCGACCTCTATACAAACATGTCGAATGACTCTGCAATACAAGCCATATTCGAACTCCATATACAGCACAAAGAAAGAATAAACTCGTATGGCTTTAGGATAGAGCAGTTGATGGGACTCTTAAAAGAATGCTTGAGCTTCTCAGTCTTCAGATAGTCCGGGAGGTATTACTCAAAAATGAAGGGCTGGCAATGGAACAGCGACTAGCACCAAGCCTTGCCATCTCACTTGTGTCTAGGGTGGAAGCTCCACTAACCGATCTCCGCCCATTACTCTACTGTAGATACATAGATGATTGCCTTGTCATTTGCTTAACACAAAAGAGAAAGGACAATTGTTTTGAGATATTGAATGAACAATCATTGGGTACATCAAGTTCACCCGAGAGAAATGGAAAGAAAACTGACTTCCATTTTTGAGGGTTCACATTAACCTATCCGAAAACGACTACATTATATGAAATGGCACCGAAAGCCAAATAGTAAAAACACGCTGGTTCATTATCTCTCCTCTCACCCCTCACTCACAAAAAGGTGCATGTAATAAATGAACTTGTTTCGAACGGCGACCAGCGTGTAGACAGGAGGAATCCCAGAACTTGGCATCGCAAATAATTATGTCTTATGGCTAAGAAACAGTAGCTTCTCGGGAAAGATGCAGAGGAAAACCGAGGCTCCAAGCGACATCTATTACGACAATAAAGTTCCGTTTATTCTGCGCTCCGTTTCCAACGGGATGGGTGTTGATATAAAGCGTTGCTTAAAGTAAGTGGGAAAGTCTAGAGAGTTCGGTAACAGTTGTTGAAATGACGTCGAGAAGTCTAGGATGCCTGGTAGTTTGTAGCCGCCTGTATGACCGTCTATGTATAGCGCAAAACTGCATAATTTGCCGTAGAGGTAGAGAGGATGATTGCATGAGTTCGGGTACAGTTCATCTGATCGCTTATAAAGCGTGCGGAGGAGAACCTTCAAAACGAGCGGACCACTCTGCGTCCGTATAAAAGAACACCTAGACGGTAAACTTAAAGTGAAGCGAGCGACATGCTCAGCCAGGCACGCATTGGACACACAGGCATAACGGGGAGATTTTGAAGTAGCAGTTACGATTCTCGCGTAAGAATCGCAAACACAAGCGCGCAAAACTCTTGAGGCATTCTGGATTAATTCCATGAATCTGAAAATAAACCGCAGAGAGGAGTAACTTGTAATCACGTGTGATATTGGACATTAGGCAAGCCTGTTATAATGTGAGGGCCACATTGCGATTTCTCTCACCCCTCACTCACAAAAAGGTGCATGTAATAAATGAACTTGTTTCGAACGGCGACCAGCGTGTAGACAGGAGGAATCCCAGAACTTGGCATCGCAAATAATTATGTCTTATGGCTAAGAAACAGTAGCTTCTCGGGAAAGATGCAGAGGAAAACCGAGGCCCCAAGCGACATCTGTTACGATAATAAAGTCCCGTTTATTCTGCGCTCCGTTTTCAACGGGATGAATGCTGATATAAAGCGTTGCTTAAAGTGGGAAAGTCTAGAGAGTTCGGTAACAGTTGTTGAAATGACGTCGAGAAGTCTAGGATGCCTGGTAGTTTGTAGCCGCCTGTATGACCGTCTATGTATAGCGCAAAACTGCATAATTTGCCGTAGAGGTAGAGAGGATGATTGCATGAGTTCGGGTACAGTTCATCTGATCGCTTATAAAGCGTGCGGAGGAGAACCTTCAAAACGAGCGGACCACTCTGCGTCCGTATAAAAGAACACCTAGACGGTAAACTTAAAGTGAAGCGAGCGACATGCTCAGCCAGGCACGCATTGGACACACAGGCATAACGGGGAGATTTTGAAGTAGCAGTTACGATTCTCGCGTAAGAATCGCAAACACAAGCGCGCAAAACTCTTGAGGCATTCTGGATTAATTCCATGAATCTGAAAATAAACCGCAGAGAGGAGTAACTTGTAATCACGTGTGATATTGGACATTAGGCAAGCCTGTTATAATGTGAGGGCCACATTGCGATTTCGTGTGAACTCTGTGCTGTTAGTCTTCACGAGAGATATTCAGTGGAACATTCACAGAAAGCAGTCAGTGCGCAAAGAAGCGAACCCGTATTCAATGTGATTAAGATCATTGTTTAGCATTTTCTCTGTTCGGTTATGGGGGTGTTTGGATGGGTAGATTCCAATCAACTTGACCTTTCCAGGTTTTGAGGAAAGCGGAATCCGTCGAAACATCAACGCTTGTTCGACATGAATATGAAGACATTTCCTCATATTCAAGAAATTCAACAAACTCGCGCCAAGTGGAGCATCAACACGCACTGGATCTGCCCTCATGTTAAATGCCAAAATGGTCGTAAGAAAGTTCATCATTATATCAATATTAATGATGAAGTATGATGCATAAGAAGGTGTTAAAGTAATTCTCCTTTCATTGAAGAACATGAGTGGAGAATATGAGCAGTGAATTCAGCAAAACTAAAAAAAAATTCAGCAATATCTATACTGCTCACTTGGTTGATTTCTTGCTGCATAGAAACCTCGAAATAGCTTTAGATCCAACATTTGTAACAAATGGAAGCGAATTATATTGATTGTGCGCATGTAAAAAAAAGCTAAGAATAAAATTGAATTTTGGAAACATTTGAAGTGTTCTAGTAGGGTAGCGGAAGCGAAGCATGGATTAAAGCAGGAAACAAGAAACGTTATGACCTTTTTGCTTGCTAAGTACTTTTATATCCAAACACATAGAGTCGTGGTGCTAGAATATCTTTAAGTTTAACCTAGACTTCAAAAGAAGCTCTTACCAAATATGTTGATTAATGATGTACTGGAAGCATAAAGATGCATTGCTTGGTTAGACCGATTAGGGGGTAGAACGAGCTGTAAGTTGTGTGTTATTGAATGGCATCTCTAAGCACTGAACTTCGCTCATCGCTTATGCTGTTACCGATGTAAATTTTAGTTTTTCGTACAACAAAGGAAAAGTCGGCACTATAGTGTTGCTTCATATCACCTCGGCAAGCATTCGTGTACGTAACTTAGATACTTAGATACTTAAATACTTGGATGGGCCGTCCACATTGGTTGTGTGGGCCCCAGCATATTTTCTAATTTTTGTAGTTTTTCTGGTTTAGTTATTGTATTTCTCTAGAGTCTTGAAGTCAGTCTAGCCAAAGGCCAAAGTTCCATACGTCTTCACCATCACAGGCAGTCGCCACCCTTGTGGATCGGAGGAAGATTTGTCACCATGAGACTAGTTCGGTACCAGGACGGTGGCGAATCCTGGTACTGATTTGTTTTTAGCTGGGACTCTTGATGGAGACGCCGGACTCCTTTTCAGCTTGGTGGACCCTGCCAGAGGGATGAATTCCTCCACTGTACATCGCAGCCCGACACCCAGAACACATCCCAGCCACGATGAGGTGGTAAGGTAAGCCATTGGGATGGTTTACAACCATTTACTCTCTTTATGACCTTATACCTTAAAAAATAACACGTTTTAAGAACGGTCAACTATCACCACAACCTTCAATATTTACAATTTTACGTTTCGTATGCTACAATAAGTCACTCCTCATGCGTACATTGAATCGACGAATCACGCTCATCACATGGAATCAGCTGTTATAAAAAGAAATACAGTTTCATAAACGACAGTCAAAGGCTTTTTCTATAAATTTTTTGATGCTTCAGCTTCTCAAGTACATTTATAATTGGGGCAATGTGCAAAGCTCTCGAGGAACTGACATCGCGTCCAATGTGCAGTTTTTTTTACGAGCAAGTCGTTACTTTCCAATTTTCAATCCCTTCGGTGAGTATGTACTGTGTTGAACGAGAGGACACCAAAACTACATAGTAATTATCATAATAATCCTTGCAAAAGTTATAGAACTTTTTTAAATGCTGGCAACAACACTTGTAATAACGCCGATTACTAGAGCTTCTAAATACGAATGAAAATTAGGTTTGATAACTTGGCTTCAACTTCCTAACGGTTTACCTCCTCATCGTTGCTGGGGGATGCTCCAAGGTGTTCGACTGCGATGTACAGCTTGAGGATTCATCCTCCGGCAATGCCTCACAAGGTGAGAAGGAGTCCGGCACTTCCATCAGGAAGACCAGCTAAGAGTAAACCAACACCATGATCCATCACCATCGTGTTACAAACTAGTCGTGTGGTGGCAATTCTTCCTCTGATCCATTAGGTCGGCGACTGCCTGTGGTGCTGTCGACCTATGGAAGACTTTGGCTAGGCTGACCTCAGGACTCTAGGAAAATACAGTGGCTAAACCAGGAAAACTCCAAAAAATGGAGAATATGCTGGGCCCCATACAACTAATATGGACGGGCCATCCAAGTATTTAAGCATCTAAGTATTTTGGCTACGTACGCGAATGCTTGCCGAGGTGATATGAAGCAGCACTATAGTGCCGACTTTTCCTTTGTTGTACGGAAAAGTAAAATTTACATCGGTAACGGCATAAGCGATGAGCGAAGCTCAGTGCTTAGAGATGCCATTCAATAACACGCAACTTACAGCTCGCTCTTCCTCCTAATCGGTCTAACCAAGCAATACATCTTTATGGTCCCAATACATCAATAACCAACTTATTTGGGAAGAGCTTCTTCCCAAGTTACTTTTGCAATAACTAGTTTGCCTTGATAGTTAAACACAGAACAGCCTTGTAGAAAACTTTAAACTTTAGGCGTCTTGGACAATAGCCTTTGGTCTAAAGCTCTACGTGTTTTTTATGATAATGCATGCTATTAATTGCCGTGTGCTATCATAGTCTATTGTGCAAGTACAATATCACTTATCTAGTGGACAGCAAGCCACGAGGACGATGTCGACGTTTTTCATTCGACTAACTGAATTGATGTTTGGAATAAGAAGCGGCCAGCTCGTTTACCGATTCCAGTAGTGTTTTTCTTTGCATATATCTCTAACTTTGCCAATGAGATAATCCGTCGAAGTATGATGGGAACCGTAACACTTTTGTGAGGACGTGACCTCCAAAGGAGTGATATGGTGTGAAAATAATGACCACTTTCAACCTGAAACCAAAATACCTCAGCTCTGCGTGGGTGTTATCAATTGCAAAAAAAAGCTTTTAGAATGATTCCTTGTACAAGGCAAAAAATCTATTGTTTTATCATAATGAAATTCTTATTTTCTGGAACCTACGACATATATTTCATCCACTTTACTGGTTAACAGTTCATATTTCCAAAGCATAAGCAAATGAACAGAGATTTCCTGTGGTATGACACAATAGTGTTCTACAGTGGCATCATATAATTTCAGCAACCACTTCTCCAGTAGTGGACATTTCAAAAACTTGGATTCCACCCACAATTTTTTAATGTTTTAACTTTTATCACGGTTGAAATTGAAAATACATTGTCCAAAAATTATTAAAAATGAACAAAGTGTCTTGTGTATAGAACTAATAGTTCTGAACTTCTAAAACACTCTAGTGATTGAGAAAATATTGTCATTCGTCGAAAGTCCGGCTTCGTCGCGAAAGGCTTGAATGAATACTCGTCTAGAAGAGCATTTGACGTCATAATAACAAGGCAAGAGGTCAGGTTACTTTAACAGCCATAAAAGTTATAGGATAAAGTTCTCAGTGTTGAAGAATCTGTGAGGCAGACGTCATGCCTTCCACTTCATCAAGAGTCGTTAATGGTGACTGAATGGTTTCTCGAACTACACAATAACTTACCATGGACTACCGAAGTATGAGGTCAGTGTTGTTATCCTTTCAGACCTGTGTGGAAGCAATTTGCCACCTCAGAGTGATGCCATCGCCTGATGAAACTGGGATGCAAAATCGAACCAAGAACTGTATATGCATTACAGGGTACCTTCAACCACCGCGCCACACGCACCTGTCAATGACTACATGTCTATGGATTCATCGGTTTCGCCTTGAAGGATAACTGAGAGGTTATAAAATTTACGAGAGAACATACTGATTTACTAAATTTAAGAAGAGCAGCGAAGAGAAGCATCGATGTCACTAGAACATAATGTTAGAGCTGAGTAAAGTTTTCTCACTTTGAGAAATACTCAATCCTATTAACCTACCACGCCCCTCTACCGTAATTCGTGGTTGGCTTAGTCGAATACGAGCAATTTTTTTCATCGGCTGCAAACTTTCTGGTTTTTAGAAAATAAATAACAATTTTTCAATAACTAGAATGCTTTGGGATTTTCAAAGTGAGAAAACTTAGAATAGACTTTGCTCTAATGATGTGTATGCTAGTATTTCCTATGTGTTACCCTGATCCATATTGAATCTTGCAGTTTCCAGATTTTGCATCCACTTTTAAGCTTATGATGAGTCTATTTCGGTTTATTCATAACAGCAGATTCTATGCAGTAGACATAGCCAGCGAAGTGAAGAGACAATAAATCTTCAGTTAAATTACCGTCTAGTGAAATTGCTCGAAGAATGGTCTTCTGGAAATTATTAAATGTAGGAAACAGCTTTTCTAGTCTCGCCCCACCTCCATCTCATTTTGATCTGGTCGTGAATAGCTATCGAACGAAAATGCATATTGTGGTAAAAAATCAGGAACCCACTATAACGACCGTATGGATACTATGGACATCGTTATAGACATTATAGTGTCCATACGGGACGCAATGGGATAACGCTGTTTAAAAGGAGTCAACGAAATGCTCAACTGAAACTGTGCCTCGCGGCAGGTTTGCTTTGCACCTCGTTCATTAGAAGGTGAGTGTTAGATTTATCGTTGAGCTGCGGCTAATCACTCACGGGCCGTGCGCAACGACGTTACTTAATGCCAGTAAGATAACATTTCTACTAAATATTTCTTCATCAAAACCTTTTAAGGTAGCTGTTTTAAAAACATTTCTGCATATTTCGTTCCGGTATTTTTAACGTGAACATTTCTAGAGTTTCCCATAATGATTCACTCGTTATGATGAAGTTTGAAGCATTACATACTTGCAAGCAAATTCGCTGGTGACTGAACCGGGGTGTTCGTGACAACTTTTTGCCGGAAACTTTTTCGCACAATCCAGCAACTGCGATTTACGCGCTCTTGCGTTCGCTGTAATTCGCCTTGAAGTGCAAGAAAAACGTATCATCGGGCCGGACGCGTGCCGCCGTTGAAGTCGATGGAAAAGTGGAAACGATGAGACGCAGCATCGTCGGTCATAATCGTTGATGGTATTCAGTTAGCATTCACTCGGCCACAAAGGTCTAATGGTTTGATGGACCATCAAATTCAACGAGTCGACTATGCATTCACTGGTGCTAACAAAAGACATTCGACTAACGTCGTTGCAAAGGTTTTGTGCTCGCCAGTTTTCAACATATTCACACTGATCCTCTAAAACCCACTTTTAGAAATCACATAAAAATGGATGCTTCACACTCCAAGCATATTCGTTGATGCCAATGCTCCATAAAAAGTAGTAGAGATCTGAAGTCTTTGGTTTATCATAAGCCGAAATTCCTGTGCATGACTTAACATTAATACACTCTCTAGCTATGCTCTCTTTAAATTTCTATAAATTGTTTACCTGTCTAAAGTTTTCCATGAGCAGTAGTGCAGTATTGAGCCCACTACCAACGACTCAATAGAGGAAATGTTCTCAGAAGCCAATTTAAATACCATACAAACAGTGCTAAAAAGTCTTAATGGAATCGAATTGTTGGGCTACACATTTCACTAATCAAATTAGTCCTCACGCGATGAAAGCCATGGCTAAGAATGCATAATTTCTAGTATGGTAGGTCAGACTTGGTCCGATCAATCAGTATTCCAAGCAAATTACTGTAGACAGTTATAATATCTGGATTCTTGCTCTTGAAGCATCAGAGTACATAATGGAGAACTGAATCAGAACCTTTGAGGATACTCACTTTTGAAATAGTCTTTTAAGGAACGTAGTTTTTAATAAAGTGTTATTGCAGTCAGAATGTGTTCATAAAAGGAGCGCAACAGTTCGATGGCATAAACAGACACTCTTGGGCGGTTTGATTCGGCTGCTGCGTGTTCGTCTCTTTTTTTTCTGGCTGGGTGTTTTTGAAATTCCAACTATGTTTTGTTGTTTTACGACAACGCATTACTATACAAGTAACATTTCTCTTTTGTTCCTACCTACTCACCATCGTTAAGCGCTAATTAATAAGGTGTGAAATTCAGCGTGATGTCTTTAACTAAAGTTATTAGCACAACATGATGCTTCTTTCAGTAATTCCGACACGTAGCAGCATTTTTTGGCTCACACATACATCAAATCACCCAAGTGACCTCACAAAATCACCATCAGTCTGTTATTTAGTTAAAACTGACTTTGATTTTTCAGAAAAGTTATTCATGAAACTTTGTGCGAGTAAAAGTTGACCTGATGAATGAATATGGCGCGTTTTTTGTCGTGATTGGTAGAATTTCTTTAAAAAAAAAACACTCTAAGTGCAAGACTTGTGATTGACCACATACCAGATTAGAGATTGAAGAAAAATATCTACCTAAATACTAACAGAGTTGGAAGCGCATTAGAGAATAATGGAAATCATGAATATGAAAACGATACAACTTATGATAGTAGTACAGGGTAACGATGAACCGTTCTTGAGATTTTTGAATGTCTTAGTAGTTTGGGTATCGATTGTATGTCTATGTTGAGTTAGGCAACTATTTTGGTGATAGACGTCATTGTGCTTTCCATTCTAACCTTTTGTATTCCTTATTTCCAGGCTATATTTCTTGTTTACTTGCATCATTCTTTTTCAATGTTTGGTCGTTAACTATGCCAACTATCGAACTCTACACCAACACCAGAAACGGCCGTTCGAGCATTACAAATTTGGCCAATCCCCCGATTGTCACACTTCTAAGCCTTGTCATTATCAGCCCCTCAGACTTCATCCACTTAAATCAATTTATTATGTTTTAGCTTTTTGTTTTTTGCCTACTACAATTTTCACGGCAGGTTATAAGCGAAATACAACCATAACGTTGCTGAGATATTTTCAAAACTCTGGACCGCAGGTGTCTGTGGTGGTGAACGAACGTGCTATTGTCCTTTCCGGGGAGTAACGCGTCCACCACCACACCATGCAAGTCCTTCGTTTTGCCCGTCTCTCAGCTAATTCTACTTATTGTTCGCTAATATTTGGTACATTGCGCCCACATATTCTTAAGCTTTTGGTTTACACATAGATTTTGTACAACACCTGATTTCGGTCACATCGTTTGGTCAAATGTGATATATTTACATCCAGTATTCAGCAATACGTTTGCAATTTTTGAACGTTCCAACGTTTTGATGTGTTTTGTTCGTTCTCTTAATATCTGGTTTCTATTATAACCTATGAAACAATGATGAAGCATTGACTGTTTCTCTTTTCTTCTGAGAATTGAAAGAAATGTTGATGACTTCTTTTCATGGTCAGCGGTGTGCTTAATAATAATCTATGACATGAAGCGCTAGAGTATTTGCACAACCCTGTTAGTGATTGTAATCTTATTTCTTAAAGTAGAAAAGATCGCGTAAAAATGCTTAACCATGTTTATTCGTCACATCTTGTCTAGTACAAATACACCCTTGTTTCTTTCACTATCTAGTTGACTAGCTAGTGGAGCATACTTTATGATAACAGACTCAGTACTTAAAACAAAAACGAAACAGATGCACTGTGCTAGGTGTACGCGGTCGCCTTTTACGGTGTGTCAATGAGGTGTGGATGGCCGGGTGGATTATGGTCCTTCACGGCCCCAATTTTGCAACAGACCCCAATCCCTCAGGCACTTTCGCCTGCTAAATTGTTACGTAACACGTCAACAACTCCACTTCACTCTGAACTTGCTGTATCCGCAGATTCCCTATTTGATACAAGTGGTTCTTTTGATTTAGTGTAAACTTCTTTCGAAATAATTCCCAAAAATTACGATTATATAATCATTGTTTTAAATTTAGCTCAATATTTTCTCACTCTTGTCTATCTTCTAGTTGTATGTGACGTCATAAACGAAAGTTCCACTAATAAAAAGGTTTCCCCATTTATTAATCATGTTCTGTCTGTTACACCAATATCTCGTTTCTGTGTGTCTCATCCAAATACTGTACGCGATTTGCAAAGAACATTAGGAAAAACATGTCAAACGCCACTACTACGTAAATTCACAGCTGTATTCGCTGTATTCACCAATGTAGTACAGTTGTCGTAAAAAAAACTCAACTTTCTGTAGTGTGAACGACCACGTGCAAGTGGCTAATTCCACCACCTGCTCATTTACTCTGCACCATGGGGACACATAAAAAATGACGAATGAATTCAGATGGAATCGTTTCTAAATTTAACTTTTCAAAACGCAATATTTTAGCAGGAGTCATAGTCTTGATAACCCTGGATTAACTAGTCTCTGCATCACATTATTAATACTAAATTGCAAATTATAGAGAGTAATGAGTTAATTGCTGATGAATCTATGACTCTTGTGGTTATTGTGTCTAGAATCCCCTAGGTGCTTTCTGTCACTGCTCGTCTTGCTTGGGGCGTTGGCTGCGCTTGTCATTGCTAGCAGCGAGCCTGTTCGTTGTCAATCACGATATCAATATTTAAACTACAACTCGTCAAAATCCACTGCTCACTCTTTTCACTGTCTACCAAGTACACAAAACATCACTTATTAATAAGCATCAAACTTAGTTGAGTAACTTGCACACTTTTCTCGTTTAATGAATGGAAAAATGTTAAACGGAGTAAACCATACTATCAAAGCGTGAACAAAGTGATTTTTTTATCCTGCCAAGTCACCATAGGAACTATGCGATATTCATACGAAGCATGCTAGGTGCTCATTCGTCGTCAATGATCCCTCAGATTGCAACCTATCCATTCAGGATCGTTTCAAATTTGAAACTGCGTAATGCATGATTTTACATTTGTACTTAATTCTACAGTTTTTTCACGTTTTCTTCAGTACCACTTTAAAAAGTGTGCATAAGAATAGGCACCTTATTTGTGATCATTTCTCTACTTCTATATCCTTCCCGTGTCAAACTCGACATTCCTCCTCTTCTGTTTCATTGTTTTCGTTGTTCCTCTTTCAAAACTGTTTAGATACACCAAATGGCTTTACGTGAAATTCTTGTCTGTGATGCATACAGATTCACCTGATCTCTTAATTACAGGTTCATCTACTGTACATCGCCCCGCCCAGCGTTGTCGGTGATTTGCTGACGTTGTTGAAACCCGCCCGTTGCGGATTGTCATTGGTCACGCAACACGCCCACCTTATTTGTTGCCAATGCAGTGAGTGGTTGCGTGCCAACTCTCATCTGCGAACAATACACTTGCAGTCTCACTCTTTTGAATATGACGAAGTTTTCAATCCTGGATTTATGCCCGGATCTTGTTGAAGAATCCTCATCTACACCATCTGTAAAACAAGAAGGTAGAACAACATTTCCTACAATCTCTACTTTGTACTCTCTGCGTTATAATAATTTTATCAAAACTTTAAACTAAATCCATCGCTTCGCTGTAAACGTTTTTTCTACAGCTATGGTTTTAATAATCCATTAAAATCAAACAAATCGAGGTATTCGCTCTAGCCATTTACAGTCTCCTCTGTGAGCCCTGCGTTATCTGAGACGACTGTGAACCATGAAGAAGACGATCTCACTGATGAAGGGATCGAAGAGGGTCCATCAGAAAGTGGGGACAACAGTAAAGTGAGAAATATTTTTAGAACTCGGCAGCTAATCTTTGTTAGTACACTTCAACTTCAGGATTATTCAAAGTCTCCAGAAGCTACAACAGAGGATGCTGAGAAGAAATCCGGTTCCAATGATAAGCCTCCATTTTCGTACAACGCACTGATTATGATGGCAATAAAGAACAGCAGAGAAAAAAGGTAGTTCAACCGCTTATGCTTTTATCATTGTTTTGTTGGATATATTCCTAGCGTTGTTAACAACAAATTCAGGCTCACTCTCTCTGGAATTTACGACTATATCATGACGAACTACCCATTTTATCGCGACAACAAACAGGGCTGGCAAAACTCAATACGCCACAATCTCTCACTCAATAAATGTTTTGTAAAAGTACCGCGAAGCTTTGACGACCCAGGAAAAGGTAGGAATTAGGTCTTCGAACTACGCTTATACAATGACAAAGAACTCCAAACTGTTTTTTACATCAAAGTCTTCACGATGGAAACATTGCCGTATTTATTTTCACTTGTCATCTGTAATAAAATAAGTACTCAATGCTGTAAATTTTCATTATATTAAACAGCTTTATTGAATTTCCCTAGTACTCCAAAATTTACTCGATTATTCTGTTTCGCATATGGGTAACAATTTTTAGGAAACTACTGGATGCTTGATGCGTCATGCGAAGATGAGGTGTTCATTGGTGGCGCTACTGGAAAATTGCGACGACGTCCATCGACAGTGAGCCGGGCCAGAATGGATGCCTTCAAGCATTATGGAGCCGCAGCAGCAGCACTTTTACCTCCTTATAGCTCTGTCACTTTCCCTCGACCACCGCATCCATTTTCACCTCGTCCACTGCTGCCTCTGCCGACGTTTTATGCACATACAGATCTCATGCACCTCTATCTAACCCAACAACAACAACAACAACAACACCAACAAGAAATGTTGAAGAAATTTTAGTGGTTCTAAGTGAGTTTCTAACCATTTCACGGGTTTTGTTCTGAATTCATGCAGCGTTAGATGAGGAGCAGATGCTTGCTTTATACAAATCAATGAAGACTTTCTATGTACGCTCACCTATCATAGCCTTATAGTGCTTTGTTTCATAGCCTGTGGTCATTTCATGCTTCAGTTGTCGTTGTCCCATTATTTTTGGCCGTAAACCTTATACTGGAGGGTTTCGTAAATCTCTTTCGTTGTATCATACTGAATTTTGAAAGTGTTCACTTCATCAACAGAATATTTAAGAGTGGTTCAAGTTTTTAGATCTGCAATGTTTTTCTGCTATATCTAGGGACTGAACACTTCATTCAAACTCTTTACATAGAGCTATTTAAACTCATGAACTAAATTGTGGAAACCTCTTCAAAGACGATCTGTCATGCTACCGTTCTTCCCCAATTGAAATCACTCCCAATTAATCTATTTAACAAGATTAATTTCTATCTTCCCAGTGGGAAATTACGCGAAAAGCTAAGATTCATCTTGTCATTCATTCTACCATTCACCTCTGAAAGGTAAAGCATTCGATTGCTTCTTGTTATTGTTTCGTCAACGTCTGCACAATTTCTGTATGCATATTCTATAAGCGAATTACGTGAATTGCAAGTTACTTAAGGTTTTCCAACAGTGCTTACAAAACATTATTTTTCTAAGTCTAAAAATATCGAGCGCTCTTATATCTGAATAGGCAATAATACCATAATGTTATGTCAATGTTATCGGTTTGTGAGTTCGAATGCCTGTTTTGTGGTATGACGATTATTGGGCGGTGTTCTTTTCATAGTATTGCGCGATAACATTTGTTAACTACCTGTTAAAGATGCGCACCTAATCGGTAGGGTAATGGACTGAGGCAAGAATGGAGAGCGCTAGTGTTATGCGACGGACAAGAACGGTATCCAGTTCTCGAACACCTGTTTATGTCTGAAAGAATCTACCGACTGCCGGCGTCGTTCGCTGCAATGCTGTATGTTGCAGTCATCTAATCCGTCTTCGTCTCATCCATGAAATCACCATTATTGAACAAATATCACTACCGTACCGTTCAAACATGTCACTCACGTAACGATTGCCGACTAACTCGACAACACATCAAAATGCGAAAGCAAAATAAGAACGCAATGCCAACGTTATTCACCAAAACACATCACACAGGTTAGTTGCATTTCTTGACGACTACATGACATTAAATCACTGTTTTATACTTGTCAAATAAGTCGATACTTCTTAGCTTAATTAATTGATAACTTCTCCGGCGTGTTGATGTATAATTTTTCCAATCGTGCCTCCCACCCAAAAATAGCATTCGGCTCGGATAAAGTTCGTTTCCGGGGTAAAGTGTAACTGATTTGATGCGGTGGTGAGACGATCCTTTGATAAACGATAGCCGCTAGGTTTTTGATTGGCAGAAATCTAACAGGTGCCCTCATCGGTACACACTTGGCACACCAATAAACAAATTTTAAGATGCATTGCCCATCCGGTTACACACACTTTTATAAATTAAGTCTAAGTGTAACTTAAAACGTACTTAAATAGAACTCTTTAAAGCATGAATTTTTTTAGAGCTTTAGTTTTTTTCAGCTAATTAAGAAAAATTTCACTGTCGTACTAGAAAGGAATTTTCTAGGTGGTTGGTATTTCTTGCGTATATAGTTATTCTTCGCATTTCAGGGTAGTTTGGTTGTCTATAGGTTTACTTCACAGATTTGTCGCCTAGCGTTGTTTATGAAACTTGCTTAGCACTGGTCACATTTCACGGCCTTTGTTATAAAATTATTGATCCTCTGAGGGATTAATTTGACAACATTGAGGAATAACAAGATGCGTCCTACGGTATTGCTTGCTTAAATCGTGTCAAGAGTCGACGAGCAGGTGTAGGCGTTGCATAACGAAAATGGACAGCATTTCTAGACATATTGAAGAAGAAGCGAATCTTTGGACCCTGTTGTATCGAACAATCGCAAGTAATTTTGACTATACGAAAAATTTGGCAATGTAGTTTTTCCACTCTTTTCACTCATTAAAGCTTGCTACATAAGAAATCTAACTAATAATGTTACCCCTGAAAACTAGCCCTAAGTCCTCTTAATTCTCGTTCACTTGTTCGAAATGAAAAATACGTTTTCAAACTTTAAAGTATTAAAATTCGAAAGTTTTGTGGCTTTTACTATCTATAAGTTCTATTTTCTCACAAGAAATAACATGACAGCCTAGGTTTAGTTTCTTGTTGATAAAACAGATAGCTTTCCCAAAATATGGTGTAATGAGATAACGACTGTTTCATAACACGAGATATTTATATTTACTGTATTCGATGACTTCAGCGATCAAAAAACCCTACGGAACTCCACTAAACTCCATTTGACTCTGTAGCAGAGCTGCTCACTGGGTACCAATCGTTCGAGCGTCGCGAAAAGCATCGTAACATTGATATGAAGCATTCTCCTGACTGTTATCAGCAAAATATAGCCACTGGTGAGACACCGAGCACTTCTTTGAAGTAGGTCTACTTTAGTTAGCCTTTCTTATCGAAATGTCGATTTCCTTCGTTGAGGAAGATCATGGTGAGAAGTAAATCACTCACTGTACCTTTCAGTTTGACATATAAAAACATCCAAAGGCAGATGAGATGGCAAACTATTGGAGAAACATTGCAAGTGCATAGATCGACGCATTAACTAATATTTAATCCGCTTAGCTGTCTAGTTTTTAGTTAGGCTACCAGGAAGCCGATAATCCTTGAATATGTCATTCTGTGCGTGAGTGAATTGAGACGGTTCACATCCGCCAGGATACAGACCATGACCAATTAGGAGTAGATAATCCCGTCTCGAGTGTACAGTTGCTAACCTCCTTAGCTCTCATTTATAGCAAACAGATGCGCAGATCTGTTCCAATGGTGTATACCTCGTCACCATAATGATTACACTCATAACACTCTTAATGAAACACAACTAGGTGGTGTGAATCCTCAATGAATATGTGAAGCCTTTAAGAATCGTATCATTATTGCTGACCTCAACGTTTCAAACAATGAGTAACTTTTCAAACGAAAAGACGTGTTCTACATTACATGAAAATTTCAATAAACCATGTTTGGGGAGATAAAATTGGATGTAAAGCACTACGGTTTGTACGTTTACATGCTAGGATGGTTGAGTTGCTTTGTAAATAACAGGGCTATTGTCGACAAGAGCTCATTAAAATGAGATTTTATAAGCTGTTCTAATTTTACAATACGATGCAACCAAAAGAAGCAAAAAAGTGTAAAGTGGCAGTAAACACAAATGGTGATGACAAGTACTGTGATGACAAGTACTAAGTAGATTCGCACTTAGCCACGAACAACTCCTCTTTGATTCCATCCGCTAAGGTGTTAAAGAATGCAGTGACCCTAACATGGGTATTGCCCGAATCTTTGGTTCCACTTCACAGCTGTATTACTTTATAATAAATGTGTTTGAATCAGCTGGTCTTTTTTGCTTTACTACAGGACAATTCCTTTTTTTTTCTTAAGAAAAATATGAGTCAAGTCTTTGGCTGTCAGCTTCTTTTCAACCTTCATTCTTCTTCTAATCACCTCTTAATTGTGGTTCATCAAATACAAAATCGGTTTTTTCTTTTCAGCCTTTGATGATTTGTTTTTTTTAGCGAGAATTCATATGTTACCCTCATGTTATAGATCATTTGAAAATGCTTATTTCGCTCTATATATTCTGTTTTTCTTGTCGATGCTGCTTTCTTCGTTATTCATGCTATGGGAATATTTGAACTGAAAGCAAGAGAATATCGTCAATTTGTGCCAATTTTTTTTTGCAATTTTCCAGTTTGCGCACTTGCAGCAAATTATAATTTTTTGTGCAAATTCATATTTGGAAGCCTAAATCTCACCGTGGTAGAATAAACAACATCATGTCTCGTTGTTGATTCAGCCCGTTTTCACTGTTCTGGATCGGTTTTTAGACAAACGGCAAGATTCGCTACAGCCACAGTGTTCGTTTCCGTCGTGGAGAAAGGCTAGCTTCGAGACTCCCCCCGATTAAGAAAGGTCGACCCTGTTTGTGTGGTGATGTCCTCAAATGTCATAAAAGCGTGAACACGGTAGATTTGTCGCGATCAACAACCATTCAACATTTCATTGAAAACAAAAGACAAATCTTTGTGCCAAATCTAACCCAACCACTGCTGTAGATGGCAACTGCAGGAATCTGAAGTGAATGGATGCGCTAGAGCACTTATGCCAAGTGAAGGTAGAGCACCTAAGCGTATGAGCCATTAAAGCTAAAGCTCTAAAGCTATATAAGGATAAAGCTCTCGGCGTTGATTAGTCTCTGAGGGGTGCGCCGTGCATTCAACTTCATTAAGTATCGTTGGAGGTGATTGAATGCATATCTGGCCTTTACAATGACTCGCGGTGGCCTGCCGATGTATCGAGCCAGTGCTGCTATCCTCCCAGACAAGTCTGGTACCAATTTGCCGACCACGGAGGGATGGAAGGCTTCGTGGGCCATGGGTGCAAGGATCGATTCCACGTTTGTGTCGCAATGGCGCCTCCAACCACTGCGCCACACGCCCCCTTGTATGAGCCATTAGAAACAAAAATGTTATTTAAATCGATGCAGTTTTTTGCAAATGGTAAAAGTAAACTTTTCGCAGGAATTAGCAGAGGTTAAGTTGAAGGACGAAGAATAGAGTTTTTGTGAGCAATAATAATAATAGCATAAACATAATAATACAAAAAAATTCCTTGTTCTTAAAACCGTTACTTTCCGTTTCAGGCTTTTCTCGACTACGTCACCTTAAAAGATTTCTGTCCGGCCAATCATAAATGTAAGCTGCCCAACAATTATGCAACGTGTTGATGAGCTCATAAATTGCTATCTTTGTTGTAAAATCATAACGCTTCCTGTCGACAATATCACAGTGTGCCTACTGTATCTCGTGCCCCGTTATTAACGAAGGAATTCCGTACGGCACCGATGATTTTCGGCAATCATCGTCGCATATCAAAGCTGCTCAATAGGTTCCACTCACTCACGATGCACTAAAAGCACCGCACTTGCTATGTGAATCTTCTTATCCAAACGGTTTCGAGCAATAAGATAACCATGAATAGCTCGCCCAGTTATTTCGTTGCCTAGATTTGCTCATAACTATGTTAACGGTTGAAATATTAACTTAGCTTAGTTGAACCTGATAAGTAATGAAGCCTCTAAACATTAAAATACGACACATAACAATAATTCCCAAACAAAGCGACGAGAATGGCGGTTGGAGGACGGTATTCACAGACGGGATTTAATAAAGCGCGTTTACAATATCCGAGAACGTGATCTTTCATTTGTTGCTTAAGTGCCCTTGGTGGTGAGTGCTTAAGTCCACTGAAACCAGGGACTGTCTTTCCGTATGTATCG
>MQTX01000186.1:20862-42966 GCA_009735665.1 Angiostrongylus cantonensis | reverse complement strand
ATATATATATATATGTAAAAGCTCCCAACTGCTTACTTCCTCACCGTGGCTGAAAAGTGTTCGCGGGTGTTGTGCTGAGATGTCCAGAGGGTTCATTTCCTTGCAAGGTCTCCCAAGCTGAGAACGGGTCCGGCGTTTTTTTCAGGAAGCCTAACTAAAAGTAAACCGATACTAAGATCCGTCACCGTCTTGGTACCAAACTAGTCACGTGGTGGCAAATCTCTCACTGAACCACAACGCGGCGACAGTTTGTGGTGGTGACGACCTGAGGTAAACTTTGGTCTGGCTGACCACGGGATTTCAGGAAAACACAGTGAAGAAACCAGTAAACCAGCAAAACTTCGAAAAAAACAGAGATTATGCTGGGGCCCGCAGAACCAGTGAAGGTGGGCAATCCATGTGTTCAAGTAAGTATATATAAATCCTCAGTGCTTTGCCATTCCACTACGGCTGATCATGTTCTCGGTCGAAACACCTCCCCTGTTACTCTTCGTGCTCTTTGTTTGAGCAAATGGAGCCCACTGGGAAGTTCAACTGAGCGATTAGGAAGAATAAACTTTATTGATTGCCGGTCGAGTTACGTGATGATCAAAGCGAATATAGGTGACAGGCGACGGCTAACAGAAGTTTTTTATTTATTGTTGCATTGTTAACCAGTGGGAGTGTGTTCCATCTGAATGTAGTCTATAAAAGAAATTTCGTTCATCGATGAACCGTCTATTAGGGCATCTACATTCGCACAGATAAATAATATTGTTGCATACCTTTTGCGAATGTTTCACAAACCTTGACAAATCTACGTAAAACTTTTGAATATTTAATTCTATAAATCATTCATTCTTCAAATTCTTCTTGATTGATTCGTGGTTTGTGGACGTTTCTCACAAGGAAAGTTGTCCAAACTATTTAAAAATGGTGATTTACGGGTAATAAATTTGATCGGTGTGGACAGATGCCACGGAGTCTCGTACTCTAGCTTACCTGGCATCTGAACCACAATTTGTGAAAAATAGTTATCATGCAGTTGTATGACATAATTGGTTTCTTTTGCTCGATCAGTGCCGACGCCACTTGTTGCACTCTTGGTACATTTTTAAACCACAAATTACTGGTAGTGCAACACCATTTTGACCCAAATTTTGCACGATGAGGCTTTTCAGCGCCACATCACTATTAAGTGAACTATCGTACCCTAATATTGCTTTCTTTCACCAAATACAACAAAGTGGCATTACCCATAATGAGTTAGGATGAATAAAAAACTCTCAAATCTGCTCTATTGCAAATATTGTTCCAGCAACCTAACCTGAAAGCTGTTTCACATCTGTAGGAAATTCGCGAATGAGAAATTACAACGACCAAGAAATAAGAGCCAGAACTTTAAAGTTGAGAAACTGAAAATCTCATTCTGTGTATTAACGCTGTTGAACGAAAATGTGACTATCCCACACTAGTTATATGGGAAAGAATAGCGCAGTGGTTAGTGATGCCGTCGATCAGCAAGCAAAGGCGCAAGTTTCACCCCATCCACAACGGTCTCCTCCAATCTACGTGGGAACATCTTAGCCCCGCTATTTCCAAAATTGCAAGGAGAGTCGACCGGACCGGCATTTTGCAACATTCATAAAGCAGACGAAATCGTCAAGCAGAAGCCGAAACAACATGCGAATCATTCGAAGACACTGAACGATGGATGGAACGATGAGCGAGGAAAATGAGCCGAATTCAAGAAGTGCTCAAATTCGCACAGCAGATGTAATGACGGGTCATGTAAAAAAAAGATATGTAAGCATTAATCGTGTGAGGTCCAGTGCATTTTTCATTCGTTTCGTTTCCTCACCATCATCGTGTATGTTAGTAACCCGTTTCGATAAAGGTGCCGTTGCTATAGTCAGTGACCTGATCTACAGACATCTCTGTTCGTATTTTGGCTGGTTTACCCAGAAGATGTTTAGATAGAAGAAGATGACCTTTTGGAGTAAACCCTACCGTTGTTTTTGCATATCCATAATCACTCTTACAAAAGAAGCCATCCGTTCACACTTGATACTCGATACTTGAATGGCCTGTTCTCAGTGGTTCTGCGGCCCCAGCATAACATCCACTTTTCAGAGATTTGCTGGCTAAGCCATTATGGTTCCCTAGAGTTCTGAGGTCAGCCTGGGCAAAGTCTGCCTCAGGTCATCACCACCACAAGCATTTGCAGCCCTTGTGGATCAGAGGGGAATTTACCACAATGCAACTTTGATACCAGGACGGTGGTTGATCCCGGCATCGAGTTCCTCTTAGGTAGGCAGTCTGATGGAAACGGCGGACTCCTTCTCAGCTCGAGAGACCCTGCCAAAGGATGAATCCCCCGCTGTACGTCGCAGTCCGACACCAAGGAACACCTTCCAGCCACGATGAGGGGTAAACCGTTAGGAGGTATTCGTTCACACGTTCTTTTAAATATAAGGATGCAAGGCATAGACAAATCGATTTTGTACACTGCATCTTTCTTCACCACTCGAACCCGTCCGTATCGTATAGGAATGCTTTGAAACATTCTTTTACAGGAATATGAAAGAGTACACATGCACCAAAAAAGTGCCACAAATAGAAATGGAAGATTGAAAAAATTCGATACATCCTCTACGAGCATTTAGTCCGCTGAAACAATCCGATGAGCGTCATGAAGGCCAAGGAAGTGTTTGGAAGAGATATCAATCCATAACGTACTATGAAATTGCATTTCGACCATAGAATCATGAAGTGAGAATGTCTGTCCCGATCTGAATCCATCACCTTTGACGATGACAAGCGAGAGTGATTTCGTGATGGAACTTGGGCTCCCTCGCATTACCAGCGACCACCACATCAGCTCAACAAGCTACTATAAAATTAGGTAGCAAACGACACCATATTCTGACTGATAGCGAACGTTGCGTTTCAGTTCACATTTGGATGTGAACATATGTGTTACGCTCATATGTGAATCCATGCTGCTCCATCCAAGCGTACAAATACGTGCTCAGGGAAGTGGTAAGAGCGGGACCGCTGAAAAAACAAAATGCGACATAATCTTTTGGCCCCTTATCAAAGACGTCAACCCCGAAAAGCAGAAACCCGATTTATATTGCTATCAGTTAGCGATGTTATTCGTCTTCTAAGACTCATGTAGTCACGATTTAAAGAAGCCATGCCTCAGTCTCTTTTTCATCACTGTCACTTGATTGTAGGTTTTTGCCTAATTGCCTTATAGAATACAATCTACATAAACGAGAACACACCTACCTACGCATGTATTAAAATGTCTACGTAAACACACAAGGTATGTGTCATGTCTCACATCTGTGCAATAGGAACAGGAGGTCCATCGCCGGCAAGTCAGCATGCTTAATTCAAAAATGGACAACAGAGACCACACGTCTTATCCTGATTTACTTCATGAGTACGCAAGAGGATGCCATTGTGGAAAGTCAGTTGTGAATGATTTTGTTCGGCGTTAACGTGAAAATATTGGTTGAGTCGATAGTATTCCTCGTTGATGTTACTGAGAACGGTGTCTACCCAACATCCGACTAATAAATTAAATAAGTTAAAAGTAATAAGCTAGTAAGTTGGTAAAATTAAAAAACTAAATCTCAATTCTTATTGGTTTTAGGACTTCGTTTATGATATTTAACGGCCTCTTCTCCTTTTCGCGAGTAAGGAAATCGAGCAAGAAAGAAGCGATGGTCTGGTTACGTGTGGAATTTTGAGACAACAGTGACATCGGCTAAGCAAAACCTTTGATTTGCTATGATGTAATCTATTTTGTTATGGTGCTCTCCTTCGAGAAGGTACTTTTGTGTGTATCCAGCTTACATCAATAACTTGGCAAGCTAAGGAATGGATATCGAACACCAAAATAATAAAATAAGTGAGCTCCATTGGTGTCTAACTCCGAGAAGGCTGTGATATAGCAGCGTTAAATCGAACGAGTAAGGAAAGGCTGCCGAAAAAATCATAGCCATTCGATGCTGGAAAAATCCTGAAGGATTAAGGTGGCCATTTATACCTACAAGGCACGCTCATTTGCATTCAATTCACCGAAATAGGACTCGATCATGAAAGGAAGGAGGCTAAGAAACGACACGAACGGACCGGCTGAAACGAGAAAACGCTAACGGTTCAACGCCGTCGATGACACCGGAGAAAAACAACTCGAATATGTTGTTTTCTTGTTCAGCAAACGCAAGGTTGTCATGCAGCATACATTTACTTCCATAGAAAAACGCACACAATACAATATGACAATAGCTGACGTTTCAGCAGAATCAAATTCTTCAGAGCCTGGAAGGGTATACTGATATACAATTTATTAGGCCAAACACTTCAGTAACATTTATCAAAAGACGAAAAACTCTATGGCAATTGCATGATCAACAGCTTCTTGAAAACTCACCGCTTTTTTTTACATGACTTCCAATGAGGAAGGTAAGAACAGCTGATTACAGGTCGCATATGATTGATGACTGCGCTACCTCACATCAGAAATTGATCCAAAGATACGGGCCAGGTCGCGTGTGACCTCTGGGCATTCATCCCTGCTATTCATTGCGGGATTTTTGGCATTTATCCAAAAAGCTTCAAGGAGTTTGCGCGTTGGTGTCTTAGTCTCCTGTGCGAGGATATTGACTTTAACTTCAAAATCATCTCCGCTATGCTTTTGTATTCTATGCGTGCCCAGTGGAGTACCTTGTCTTGCTTTTCGTTTGCCATCTAGATGTTCTTTTATGCGGATACATAAAAGTCTGCCCGTTTCGCCAATATATTCGTCTTTGCAAGTACCAAAAGAGATCAGGTATGTCGTATCTGAACTCATGCAATCACCATCCCTGCCGGAAGGGCAAATTGCGCAATTTGTTGTTTCACATAGACGGTCATACAAGCGGTTACGAACTAATTGACGGCGAAGAGTATTCGGTGGTATTTCAATTATCGCTACCGATTTCTCTAGACCTGCCCTTTTTAGGCAACGTTTTATAGCCATGCTTACCTCATCGCTAATGAAGGGCAGCATAAACGGGAACTTCTTTTGGCCAAGTGTTTCGTTTCGGCGCGATGCTCTCCTTCTGAACTTATCTCGTGCGGTAACTACTTCGTAGCCATTGGAGATGGCTATTTGTGGAGCCAAGTCGCGTGATTCTTCCTTTAGTTCCCTGGTGGTACACACAGAGGTGGCTGCTCAAAACATATTTCTCACAAGCACCCTCTTTGTGTGTGATGGATGGGAAGAAAGGAAATGAACCAGGATGCTTTTGTTACTTGGTTTTCGGTACCACTTTGTCATGTAACCCGCTATTTGATAAGTTAATCTGAACGTTAAGAAATGGAAGCTAGGTCTCTTTCGGTTTCTCTCGGGTGAATCTAATATACTCAGACCGCTCATTCAATAATTCAAAGCATTTGTTCATCTCCTCTTGAGTACAAAAGATGACAAAACAATCATCTATATACCTGCAGTAGAGTAGTGGCCGGAGCTCGATAACCGGGGCTTTTATTCTAGACTTGAACGCAATGGCGAGAGTTGGTGACAACCGCTGTCCCATTGGCAGCCCTCTCATTTGTGCGTAATATTTCCCAGACCATCTGAAGATCGTGCAGTTTAGGCACTCTTTTAAGAGAGCCATAAGCTGCTGAATAGACAAGCCATGCATGTGTATTCCTTTTTCATGTTCAACAAGAAGTTCGTGGATGGCTTGCATTGCGGAGTCATTCGATACGTTGGTGTAGAGTGCGGAAACATCGAAAGACTCCATCACGTACGCGTTGCTAGGAGACGCGTTACGTAGACCTTCTAGGAACATTTAGGTGTTCGTGAGGTGAGCTGGAATATGGCTAAGCAGTTGGGTAAGTATTTGGCCTAAAAACCATGTTATTCTATCGGTTGGCCCGTCTACATAGCTGATAATGGGTCTAACCTTGTAGGAGAGTGGATTGGTAGGCGCAATATCAGCAGCTGATACTAACTTATGTGTCTTAATAAGTAAGTATAAAACGGGACATGTTGGTCGATATAATTTAAAATGCGAAATAACGCATGGTCTTAAGCCCGCCGCCTTTGCTATTGTGACCCACTCATTGTTAAGTTTCCGGTATTGTCTTTTGTATTCCTTTTCAGACGATGCCGATAAAGGGTGATGTCACTAAAATGTTCCTCCGTTATCTTAACATCTAACTGCCGAGGAATAACTACGAACTCTCCTCCTTTATCACTAACTAATAGTCGAATGGTCTTTGAATTAATTAACTCTCTAATTTCTCGCATGCCACATTTTTGCGCAGCTGTGAGGTTAGAGATATACTTTCTATCGGGATAGTGGGAAAGGGTTTTGAGAACATCGTCCGAAAACATGCGAAACTTTGTATCAATTTCGACATGGGGGTCCTGATATCTGAAGAACGCTCTGGGGAAAGGAGATGGTGGTAGCGCCGTTTCTTCGTTTTCATTTTTATTTAATGTTTTTTTTTTGGCCTTATAGCGGAGTCGATCTTGAAGTTCATACAAGTTGTATGCGACAATTACTTTAGAAATGGGCTGTGATGGTCGAAAACTTGGACCCAATTCAAGTAGTGAACGCGCGTTCTCCGGTAAGACCATGCCAAAAACAGTTCGTTCGACTGACAACCCGAATGGTACTATTGCTGTTGAAGAGAGGTGGATCAATAGCGGCTCTGACCAGGTTCCTCGTTTATCAACCGACGTCAAGCCATGACGAAGAAGATGTCGGAACACTGAATATGGATTTAGAGAACTTCTATAGGGAAGACCATAAGTTCTTTGAGGTCATCATTGAAAATTTTAACGCTAAAATTGGTCCAAGAAGAAACTATGAAGAACGACACATTGAGACACACGGGTTGCAATGGAACGAGCAGAGTGACCGGCTCTCTGAGTTTTTCATAACGACCAAGACTATTTATGGAAACTCAGGATTCCAGAAACGCTGCTCTCAACGCTAAATGTGGGAGGCTCGCAAAGGAGAGCACCATAACAAAATGGACTACATCATAGTAAATCGAAGGTTTTGCTTAGGCGATGTCGCTGTTGTCTCGAAATTCTGCACGGGATCAGACCATCGCTTCCTTCTTGCTCGACTTCCTCACTCACGAAAAGGAGAAGAAGCTGTTAAATTTAATAAATGAATTCCCAAAACCAATAAGAATTAAGATTTATTTAACTTAATAGTCGGCCGTTGGGAAGACACCGTTCTCAGTAACATCGACGAGAAATACGTTAAAAAAGGAAGGAGGACCGGATACGCAATGCGACCAATGGAAAAGAGAAGTTAGTGACTGGATTTCTCGGAATCTCAAACACACTGCAGGAAGTCCACCACCCCAATGTTAAAAGCTCTTTACAACACCCCCCCCCCAAAAAAAAAGATGTGATGCCAGTCCCATAGTGCAGTCTTTCTTTTCTCGATCTGACCACCATCTTTTCCGTGGAATTATTCGATTCAATCGTAAAATAGAAGACAAGCTGCCATTTCATAAAAGGGAAAGTCATATATAAGAACAGCATTCTGAGTGAGTGCAACCTTTCTGAGACGTGATTGGATGATAAAAGGAATCAGGACCGAAATATTGAGAATTTTCGCACACGTTAAGGATCCAAAAGAAAGTAAAAGAACTATATCCGAGTGTCATACAACTGATAAGACTGGCACTGCATTTTAGCTACAGAATATCTTTCTAAGGTGACTTCAACCAGTAAAAGAATGAAATTGGTCGGCGTTGACCAACCTCTGAGGTGTGTGCCACGCACCTCTCTTTAACAAATATGGTTAAAAGTGATTAAATGCTTCGAAACCGACTTTCCTTGAACCTCGGTGCGCATAATCAATATGTATTCTTTCTTCGATGAGCTTACACGAGGTTGATAAAAATATTTATCACCGGCTAACGTTTCGACGTCTCCGTCTTCATCAGAGCCGATGATCCGAGTCGATGGTCCACGCTTGTTATTCGTCTCGATGTGGCGGCTTCGCCTTCGTGTCGAGTCAGGTCTTTCTCAGCGGTCCGTCTCTTCGAATGAGGCACACTCATTCAGTGATGCCCTTTTTGGACCATCGACTCGGATCATCGGCTCTGATGAAGACGAAGACGTCGAAACGTTAGCTGGTAATAAATATTTTTATTACCTCTGCCCACGGATTTCCCTCATATGAGGGATCTCGAGCCGGTTAGTCGCGAGGCTACGTGGCGCGTCCCCACGTTGGAACCCACGGATTAGAATGGAACGAACAGGGTGAGCGGCTCTCTGAGTTTATCATGGCGAACAAGACCATCCATGGTACCTCGCAAATCCAGAAGCCTCACCGTCAACGATGGACGTGGGAATCTCCCAGTAGAGACTACCATAACGAAATAGACCACATAATAGTAAATAGGAAGTTTTGCCTAACCGATGTCGCTGTTGTCCCAAAACTTTACACGGGATCAGACCACCGTCTCCTACCTGCAAGATTTTGTTTCTCACGGAAAAGAGAAAAAGCCGCTAAATTCAAAAACCGAAGTCCCAGAACCACCACAAACTGGGGCTTATTCAACTCATTAAGCTGGTGGGAGGATGCTGTTGTCGACAACATCGACGAGGAATACGATCGGCTCATTCAACATCTTCACGTTAGCGCCATGAAAGCTGAGAGTTCGAAGGTCACCAAGAGACGTCTGTCTCCAGAAACTCTCGAGCTAATACGCCAGCGTGTACTCGCACGAGCTACAGGCAACCGGGAATTAATGTCCGAGCTTGAGAAACAATGCGGACAGGCGATAAAAGAAGATCTTAAAGAGTGAAGAGCAGTAGTAATGGTCGAAGATGCAGAGGCTGGGAAAAGCTTTCGCAAAGCCCGCCGAAGTTTCGCCAATGTGATGCTCGACGAGTCCCTAAAGCGAGGAGAACCCATTGGGCTACTCTTGCACGCGATAGGGAAAAATGGAGGATTTCTGGCGTCCGCTCGAGTCACTCGACGATCAACGGGACTACAGGTGATACAGGTGATACCTTCGTATTTCTTTCTGGAAAAGCGTGTAGCTACTGTATATTATTCGTCAGCTCTTCTCACCTCTTCTCATCTTCTCATCATAAGAGAAATTTGCTCTAGTCTTTTGCACTTTTCGATCATGAGGATTGGACATTTGTTGTGGATCCAGACCGCGTTGCCCAGCTTCCTTTTTTTGTGAGTTAATTGCATCTCGAAAGACATCCTTTAAATGTGGTGTGGGCGTTTAAAGTTTTTGATGAAATGTAACCGCAAGATATTATGATATAGTATGCTCAAGTAAATGATAAAAATGTAACGCGTCCGGCGTTGATCAATCCGTCAGAGGCACAGCACAGTTTGAGTGTATTCACGGCACGGCAGAGATGATTGAATGCATTTCTTTCCTTGTGCGGTGATGGAGCCCTACCAATGTGTCAAGTCAGTGGTTCTGCCCATCTAGGCAAGTCAGGTACCAACTTTGTCATCCACCTTGACGTGATGCAGGGTTTGGTTCACCCAGGGTAGACGAAGACGTCGAAACGTTAGCCGGTAATAAATATTTTTATCAACCTCGTGTAAGCTCATCAAAGAAAGAATACATAGTGATTAAATGCACATCTGGCTTATACAGTGACTTGCGCTGGGCTACTGATGTATCTCCCAAACAATTCTTGTTCCAATTTGTTTAAAGTTTGATGATGGGGGGTTTGATTAGCCAGGGGAGTAGGATCGATCCAAAGACTTTGCGTGTGGTCGTACACCCCTAACCACTACACTACACGGGTCAATTACAATGGTACAAGCAGAAAAGTTATTTAAGAGAGCCTTAAAAAAGACCGAATCTGAATAATAGAAATAGATTTCGTCGAGACTCGGAAATATAATATCCCATAGCCAAATCTATTTCAAAAACATGAGATTTATGCTACCTCTTGTCAACGTTTGAAATTAGTAAAAAGAAGTGCTCCGATATTTGCCGCACTTCCCTGTAGTAGACACCAAAATCCCGTTGTGGAGAAACCACTTGGGATCTCTTCCTCTAAAGTACAAATGAAAGCATGGACAAAGCCACACCCTCAAAGCAAAAGAATATTGCTATAAGAACACTGCTGTTAACTTCCTTCAAGTTCTCAATATTTTAGAGCGCAGTAAACGACTTATTTAAAATAAAATCCATAATGTTCACTTTTTATTTACCGCCTTTTAAAATTATTTAGTGAGAGACAGGTGGAATGGAAGACCCGCATGGTGTGGTGGCGAACGCATTACTCACCGGAAAGTACAATAGTGCATTCATTCCTCATCGCAGACACCTGCGGTCCCGAGTTTTGCAAATATTTTAGCATCATTGTGGTTGTTTGCGAAATGAAATTCACTGAAATTTCCATAAGCAAAAAAGCCAAAAAGAATTTCTTTGTTAGTTATGACAGAAGCTATTGATATAATATCTACTGAAAAAAATATTGTGGTAGGGAAGCAGAAACTATATATTATTGGGAACCAAAGCCTTGCGAACAAGGTTGACCAGTGCACTTAGCATAGTACTGAACTGAAGGAAAAATGCACTGTGGGAGATTACGGCATTAAGAGCATGACTACGAAATAGTTGAAAACTATATCACACTTCCAAGCAAAGGCAAAAGTGTAAAACTTTTGGAGTTGAACAATCACATGAAGGTGAGACATGCATGAGAAACCATCAAGCAGCGTATGGTTGATTGGAAACACTACTTAGCCAATACAGAACTTGTGCTAGCTAGACTACCAATACACTAAGTCCGTTTTTCTCCCACAAAGACTACTCTATCAATTTCCCGAAGGCTGAATGATGGGAGGCTTGGTTAGCCAAAGGAACGGAATATACGGAACATTATTTAGCCTACTTAGGCTGTGTGTTACGATGAGCCTCTAATCACCACACTACACGCGAATCACAGGCCGTCTCAATTCCCTTTCTCATATCCAAATAATCATTGTGAATTACAACCATAATGATGATCAGATATTTGTAAAACTCCGTACCGCAGGTGTCTGCGGTGGCAACCGCTATTACCCTTTCTGGGAGCTAACACGTTCACCACGCCGGTTCTTCGCTTTTTTTGCTTCGCCTTTCTCTCAGTTTTCTATCTACTAGTGCCATCAGCAATCACTCGTCAACGGGATTAATCTGGGGAGCACAAATAGAAATGGATAGAAAAGTAGCTAAAAGAAAGGTCAAGCGAAGGACGCGCATGGACTGGCCACCGGAAAGGGTCCTCCAGACAGACACTTGCGGTCAGCAGTTTTGCAAATATATTAGCGTCATTATGGTCCAGATAATACTGTAATCCAGATAATACTCTGCTGTGAAAAATTGTAGTAGGCAGCAAATAAAAAGTGAACGTAATCATTTCGAACTTCTGCATGCCAAAATAAAACCCTTTTCCAGTCGATATTTGAGGATATTTATTTATTATTAATTATTTAAGGATTATACTGTCAATTATGCCATTTTTGGTGGCACTCGAATTGAATTCGGATATAAGCCAAACGACGAAAGGGAATCCCTGAAAGGATCTCTAACCGACTTTAATTAGTTCTAACGATAACTCATTACTTCCTACAGCACCAAAGTTTATGAACGGTTGTCAAACTTCTAGGCTAGATTTCTCCATGCATGTACGAAATATATGAAGCATAACAACTGTGGGTAGACGATTATGCTATCCACACTGTGACATCTAGGTCTGGAATGAAAGCTATTCTTTCACCTATATGGATAATGAAGTGGTACTTTACCTGAAACAAAAATCCACTTTACATTCGAAAATGGACTTCAATCGAAAGAAATTTTCCACAAACGCTCATTTTAAAGGAACAGTTAAGAAATACATTTTTTTCTGTGAAGTGAGCCATACATTTATTTGTAAAGAAGTATTCGAACAGGCCTGGAAGTCGAACAAGCAAATATTCACATTAGATTAGTTTTCATAAATCTTAAGCGTCAGAACCCTAAACAAGCGAAATAGATCGCATAGATATGGAGATATAGCATTACTTCAATCGCGTCAAAAACACAACGAACAGGCAAGAATTAAGCTTGGTTAAATCGGAGATATGGACGAACTTCCATACCTGCCTGAAGACATACTTGTTGAGATACATGACACATGGCGATGGCATAGTACTATACACATACGACAGCAGTAAGTTTTGCGAAACTTGTCCATTCCTTTCAGTTAGAAATGCAAAGCACTCGTTCTCCTTGGGAGTATAACTTACGTTAAAGAGCTTACTGTTCAAAATAAATGAGATGAAAGAAAGATAATGCTGATATCAAAGTAACAAATTCCACACCATTCAATGTGAAAGCGGGAGTGTTCGCTAGCACCGATACCGCTCAGTGTTTGCGTGGATCACAGAAGAAAAGCAATGGATAGTGGAGGAAGGGTATTTTTGTCTCGGGATAAGCGATATAATCTGTGGACGAATTTCTAACGAGCAACAACTCGATGGACGCGTTCATTTGCGTACATCTTTAACTAGAGATAACATACTCAAACAAGAAACGAAAATAACCTTGGAAGACTTAGCAAAATTGAAGAGCTAGAAACTACCTACAGCAAAAAGATGCCACATTGGTCTTTGCGACATAAAAACTGACAACGAATAACAAATACTGATTAATAATCGACCCCGGATGAGTATTGTGGTATTTCAGTGCATTTATGCCATGGACATTGAGATAACTGTAAAAACGTCAGCTCATAAGTGTTTGTCTGTCGACGACTGAGAAGGAACAGATGCGTCCAAAATCTGAAAGTGGTGCTCTCTGTAAATGAAATAGTTAAACCGCTCGTGATACTTTAACAACCAATTTTCAACAAAAATTTTTCTTAACATGGAAGATCGCCGTTATTCATGAGATGCATAAAAAAGCACTATTAACATAGTTCTGAGATGATCGATCTGAAATTTGCACAAGCTTTTATATTGGTTACAATTATTTTGTATCATGAAAACAAATTTTGAACAACTGATCAAAAGAAATCTGAAAAGATTGGAAATTTAAGACTAATGATTCGTACATTACCTCCACAATGTACTTAGCCATACTAAACTGCTTCTCGTTCCTAGCACTATCGAGGAATGGCATAGCTAACAATTCAGGATACTTTGGGCGCTCGCGTGGATTTTTCTCAAGGCTGAAAGACGCCTCTTGAAAAAGAATTTCTTGAGATGTAAAAAAATATAAAACAAGTAGGAGGGAAGGGGCAGAAATTTCAGTAAGAAGCACGTTAAAAACTAACCAACGTTGTACGAAATATTGGCAGTCTGCAGAGAATGAGCCATCGGAAGGCAATCGAGGCGCGGGTTCCTCGATAACCTTAAAATCTCCCAGCGAGTTAAAACACAACCAAAAGCTCTTCTCTAAATATTTGTAACAATGAAGTGTTTAAAATAGAAATTGTTTGTACTCAGACGCCTAACCAACTAGCCACAAGCAAGAATGAACACAGAATAAAGAGAAACTTTATCATGCCTTATCTAAAGTATACGACTTACCTGCTTGAGTTGCTGGAATGGGGTAACCCATATATCATAAGGATAAGTTCCAGTAGCAATCTCCACCTGAAATGAAAATTTTTGCATTAATTAAGCTGTGAAAGACACATATTCTACAGGCGAATTCGAGAAAACGTTCGAATTCCCTTGAAGAACTCTATCATAAACGTTTTTACACCACAAAGCTCATGTACCGCCATTTTACTGGCTAATGCTAAAAGCTATCATCAAACACAGGTGATAGCGAGAAGTGGAAAGTGTGAGCAAGCGTCTCACCAGTGTGATTCCAAGGCTCCATACATCTGCTCTTACGTCATATGATCCCTTCATGTCTCCGTCAATTCGCTCGGGCGGCATGTAGAATTTACAGCCCGCTGCCACTGTCTGAAGAACTACCAATGTAGTACAGTAAAACAAGATGCCGCAACGGGATCTCGAAAGCAAATTAGACTAGGTCAGCGCCAGTAACCCATCAAGTGCTTCCTAGTCAATTTCTCGGAAGCATAATCTTTTATATTTAAAAGATACCACAAATTCATCACTGCTTGACCCTGCTAATTAGAAGGACCAGTTCCACCTATGCAGAAAAATAAAAACGCAATCCGAATTTGAAGGTAAAGTTCTTAGGCTCACTAACGTTGGATACTTCACAAGTATAAAGAACAAGTAGAGTTTTCGCAATAGCCACTAAATGAAGGGTACAAACTAGTTCTTTATATGCTGTAAATACATTTCCGCTGGGCGCGTGTGGCGCAGTCGTTGGAGGCGCCACTGCGGCACGCACGTGGAATTGATTCCTGCGCCCATGGCCCACCGAGCCTTCCATCCCTCCGGGGTCGGCAAATTGGTACCAGACTCGTCTGGGAGGATAGCAGCACTGGGTCGATACATCGGCAGGCCACCGCGAGTCATTGTAAAGGCCAGATATGCATTCGGTCACCTCCAACGATACTTAATGAAGTCGAATGCATGGCGCATCCCACAGGGATTGATCAACGCCGAGAGCTTTATCCTTCTATATTTCCGCTCATCTAGCAATGACAATTCTTAAAAAAGACTTTGAAAATGCAAAGATAGCTGGTAGTCTATAGCAATATTAAAAACTACATAGGTCATCAAATAACAAACTGGACACCTTGTTCTGCAGGACAGAATCCTGCATGTTCAGTCGCTTCGCACATCAAATACGAAATTAGACGACAAAAAGCCAGTAAAAGAAACCCAGAAAATCGATATTTAATTGTGATTGGGAGAGTGTTGGCAAAGATGTGTAGGTCCTAGCAGCTTTCACTTCAATTAAAATACTTCAACATAAAGCGAGACGTTTATTCACAGCTTGGAGCAATCACTTCAGGACATGCATGCACCGAAATGAATGCTCAACGTTGCAGGTGCGTGGAACAGCCACTACGTGTTTTCAAAACTTGCAGTAACATTGATGCAACAATACGATTTATCTACGGGAAATGAGAGTTCATTGGTATTCCAATAGCAAATGTTTTTAATCTATCCGAAATTTATACCAAATATGACCTTCTTTTACCTTGGCGAGACTGTTCGTGAGATGACCAGATATGCCAAAGTCGCATATTTTCACCTGTCCATGACGATTAAGCAAAATATTTGACGGCTTCACATCACGGTGGATCAAGTTCATGTCCTCTTTCATGAAGTTGAGACCCTCGACAACCTTAAAAGTGGAAAAAACCATATGCTACAACTTATTCCACACTTAAATGTTTTTTGAAAAATATCGGTCATATTGGGCGCGTGTGGCGCAGTGGTTGGAGGCGCCACTGCGGCGCGCACGTGAAAATGCGCCCATGGCCCACCAAGCCTTCCATCCCTCCGGGGTCGGCAAATTGGTACCAGACTTGTCTGGGAGGATAGCAGCACTGGCTCGATACATCGGCCGGCCACCGCGAGTCATTGTAAAGGCCAGATATGCATTCAATCACCTCCAACGATGCTTAATGAAGTCGAATGCATGGCGCATCCCTCAGGGATTGATCAACGCCGAGAGCTTTATCCTTTTATCCTTTTATCGGTCATATTTATTTAAAACATTGCTTGAAGTGGAACAATGCAACCCACTCACAGATAACGTAACTTTGGCGATAAATGGTTCAGGAAGTTTCCGACCAAGAGCATTGCATTTCTTGTAAAACTTATCCAACGATGTGTCCATAACTTCCATACATATCCAAACGTCGCCTTCACGAAACATTGCCCCGTAAAAACGAACCATCTAAACCATACATACGCTGATCGCATGAGCAGGTCTTATTCTCATCTCTCTGTGATGACATCCCCTTAATGTTAAGGTGAAAAAACGAATGATTACTCCAAATACGACTTGAGAAATTAAAATGTGTAAAACTATTACCTCACGATATAAATCCGCTTTTAAGATATCGACAAACCTGAGGACAACAGTCACTTCTTTTACATGCATCCAGTTCAGTCAACATACGTTTTTGGGATTCATCATTGATAGAGGAAGAGATACGCTAAAACACAATCTGAATAAAGTATAATAACAATGTTAACTTTGTTGTGTAGAGATATTTGCAAAACTCCGAATCGCAGGTGTCTGCGGTAAGGAACAAACGCGCTATTACCTTTCCGCGGGCGGACACGCTCATCACAACACCATGTGGGTTTTTCATTTCGCCTTTCTCTCAGCCAGTTTTCTATATACCAGTGACCAGTGCCATCAATAATCACCCGTCGACGGGATTGATGTGAACATCATTGTGGTTGTACCATAAATAATACCCTGCCGCGAAAAATTGCAACAACCACTAAATAGAAAAAAGTTGATATTGTGATTTTGAGTACAGCCTCAGCTGAACTGAGTTCATTGGCGATTTAGGCTCTCCAAATCAATCCCGTTGATAGGTAATTGACGATGGTACTGGTAGATAGAATTAACTAAGAGACAGGCGAAGCGAAGGATCCGAATAGTGTGGTAGTTAACGCTTTAGCTCCCGGAAAGGATAATACCGCGTTCGTTCCCAACCGCAGAAGCCTGCGGTCCGGAGTTTTGCAAATATCGCAGCATCATTGCGGTTTTAAAACAATGTTTTTCAAGGTATCATCACACTGCATAATTTGAAAATAATGTTGCTGTTCATGTATTCCACGTACTGTACGTGTTGCCACCGCAATATTTCTTAAACAATACGATAAACTGTTACAATAAAAAAAAAAACCTCTCATATTCACTATGTGAAGACGCTTATATATCATTCTCTGGTAGCATTTTTATAAATTAGCCTAACATGACATACATTAAAAAGGAAGTATGCATATTTCGATTTCACGCATTTTTAAAAAGTAAACATTAAAGGGTAAGAGAGGCGAGCGTAGCGCAGTGGTCAGGGGCGCCCTTCTACAAATGGGATCGATCCTCGCGCCCCGGCATGGGCATTTCGAAAATATTGAACCAACGAAATCCCTCCAGCAGTACTTTATGATGCCCGCAAGTTAATGCTAATTTTTACCGCACTGGTGATAAAAAATTAAAACATTTTGAAACATCGAAGTTTTAAAATTTTACAGAAAAATAGTATTGTTGACTTTCTATCTACTGCCTTTTATAAGTTTTCAGTAACAGGGTATTAATTGTGAAACAACCACAACGATGCTGAAATATTTGGAATACCTCAGAGGTGTCTGCGGTGGGGAAAGAACGTGCTATTACCCTTTCCGGGGGTAATAACATGGCTGAAAGACAGGCGAAGCGAAGAACTACCACGGTGTAGTGGTGAGCGCGTTACCCTCGGAAAAGATAATAGCGTGCTCGTTCCCCACCGCAAACACTTGCGGTGCGGAGTTTGGTAAATATCTCAGCATCATTGCGGTTGTTTCACAGAAAAATAATGATTTGAAAAACCTCGATACACTTTTACAGCAAGAAGATTCGCCTATAAGTTTGTCAAGTTCTCATATTCTATTGTCTTCGTAAAACCAAGATCGCTGTGAAGATATTAAACAGTGTGCTATCAAAAGTTTTCAGCGTTGTTGGTAGAAACTGAAAACACCTGATTTTCGCAAGTTCTAGCATAAAACAACAATCAATTCTTATGTAAAAACATGACTTCGGAGTATTAGACAAGTAACTTCATTTAGCACATTCGCTGAAACACAGCGATGAACGGAAGGAATCGAACAAGTTATTGGAGTGACAGTATAATAATTGGATGACTGGTTGTGCGGACCACAGCATACCTTCCATTTTTTTGGAGTTTTGCCAGTTTAGCCAATGTGGTTTCCTGGAGACCCGAGATTGGTTAGGTCTGTGCACCAGGTTACCACAAGCAGTCGCCGCCCCTGTGGAACAAAAGGAGATTTGCCACCATGCGACTAGTTTGATACCAGAACGGTGGTGGATCCTAGTATTCGTTTACTGGGCTCCCTGATGGAAATGCCAGATTTCGTCCCAGCTTGGAAGAGCCTGCTGAGGTGATGGATCTTCCTGGTGTACATCGCAGCTCGACACCAAGGAACACCTCCCAATAACGATGAGGCGGTAAACCGTTGGGAGGCATTGGAGTAATAGTCGGATAAGAAAAGACCATTCTTAATTTTCATATCACCTCATATCCGAATGGACTCTAATGGTTCTTTTCGTGGGGATTTAAAAAGGAAGACAATGTTTGCTCATACCGACTGCCAAAAATAAAATGTCGATCGAAAAATTCACTATTTTTTCCGCTAAAAGATAAGTGTAATAAATCAACAAAGTTAATATCGTAAAAAAGCGATATGTATCTCTAACCTTCACTGCCATTATAATTCCAGACTGTCGATGCCGCATTTTTTCCACTACTCCGTAGCCGCCTTTTCCCAGTTCTTCGAGAACCTAGTTAATAATCGTTTTAAAGGGCAGAAAAACTAATCTTTGTCTTTAAACAATGCTAATAACATCAATACTAATTATATATATATTTTATACATATATATATGTATAAAATATATATATATGTATATATGTTTACCACTACCCCTCAATCAATTATGATTTCAGTGATAAGAACTACAGGATTTGGAAAAAAGAAGAACCGACTTCCAAATCTTTGGCTGCGATTTCAATCTCCTCCGAATCGTTTGCGAGCCTATAATATTAAGAAACTGTGGTAGAGAAAATATTGTTCAGAACTAAGCAGTAGAGTGGAACGAATTTTAAAATCAACAAGACATGACTTTGTTTCCAACAACCCTGCAATACTTAGGTGTGTCCAGAACAACATGGTGTTCCAATGGTGGAAATCAAACTAAAGCATTACACTATTTGACCTACGAAAGCACACACTTGATTTTGCATTTGTCATCCAGATTGAGATTCGGAGTCTCCTGGGGCTTTGGCATCTCAAGCTTGAATCGGTGTTTCACTAAATGCAAAATATTGAGCAAACCACCACGCGACTATTAAAAATGTGCAACAGTATTTGTGTAGAATATCGCTATATTTTATCTTGCACAGCCTTATCTATTATGGTGAATAATGTGCTGCACCGACTCCAATAGCTGAGTATCCGATCTTCACGAATAACAAAAAATCACCCCGCTCAATCTCTACTTGACAAGTAAATCACTGGTTGTGCAGTATTTTCACTTCCTGAAGTCTTCAAAACCGTGTTAGCGATATCCCACGTCAACAGCACTTGCTGGGCGGTGATTACAGTGTTACCAGGACTGTAATGATTTCTGACAGTGGTTTAACACAGCTGTGCTTCCAATCGAAAACGTCGAACGTTTTGGCAGACGATGGTAGAGAAGTGAACCCCTAAGCGTCGATCCCAGTGACGAAGCGGTGGTAAAGTCGCGAAGTCTTCCAAATTCGAACGCATGCGAATTATTCCGAATTATAACTCGAAATGCTATTAATACATTCTACGGTGGAGCACGAGAACAAGTTCGAGTTCGCATATTCACGGACATACTTATGGAGCATTCTATCAAGAGAAAGCTACCGTGAAACTTTTCAGTGTTATTCTGGAATAAACATATTTTATAACGTGAAATCATTCACCGAACATCATTATTGGCATATTTCCCTTGTGCAAATGAGAAGACTTCATAAACTTTATTCTAGCACTATTTTCTAAGCCTTAGAATGCGCAAGGTAAAGCTTAAACGTTAAGCCTAACAGATAAGACAGCAACAACATTATTTGAAGCAAACAAGGCAACAGTGGTAATTTATTTCAACCGTTGCCAAAAAGCATCTGGATGTACAAGTCTTAGCCAATAAGATCCATGTTTCCACATTTCATGAAGATGGAATCTTGAATTTATGAAACGTTGAAATCGTATTTATGGAAGCTCGTATTTCGAAGAACGTCGAAGCAACAGAGTATTAGGTCTAGCTGAACCCCTACTGCAACGCTTATGTTTCAACTGCCTTGCAGGGCTTGCGTTCTTTGAACGTAGAGCTCACTTTCATTTTTCTTGCAGAAAATCAAACTCTACGTGACTGCAAAAGTGAAATAACATTTTCTGAAAGACTACATTTACTCTTAACTAGATGGAGCAATGTCTACTACAAGTCGATTTGGTTCGTAACAGTTTTCCAGTTATCGAAAAACCAGATTGCAAGTTCTAAGTAGATTATTTAGAAACTTGTCGCTATCATACATAGAAAACCAACAAATGCTCCAAAAGTGTCCACGTGGAACGGTTACGATGTTTACCACTATCCCAACCATATTTGAACACATGTCAGAAAATGACACAGAAGTAACAAGATATGAAATGACTGAGCAACACACATGACATTCGCCATCAGTATTCATTGTATTCCAAAAACTGGTGAAAATATTTGGCTATTTCGAACTCACATCCAGACATTGTGATGACCATGTGATAACTGTCATGTATACCTATAAAGTAGAATTTAACGCCCGAATATGATATAACAAGTTCGATGTCTCCACAGAAGAGATAACTAGCAGAATAAGAGTAATACAACTCCGGGATATGTTAAAGTCACAATGCTTCTATATTAGATGCGAAATTATGGCTAAAATATCGAGAGCACGATTATTAGAAACGTAAAAAAAACTCTCAAACTGCTTTAATAAGAAGAAGTATAAACGTTAACTTAAGCGACAAAAGTTGGAACATGAATCCTAGGAAACACAAGTGCACAAACTACGCGACTTGACGATGAGATGATGGATCAACTGAGAAATTATCGCCGACCATTCCTGCTCGCCAGGACACATCTGGGGTTTTCATCTAACACTTGATGATACATCGAAGAGAATGTTTTTGACCAATGAGTAGTACAGCCACGAACAAATGACGCGTCGCAGATGTGCGACAACTGAAAAAATCCGTTTCCTATGCAACGCTAGGATTTCAAGCATTCCAACGCTTACAATCACGACTATTTCGCAGGAATTCGATTCCTGGAAGAGAGCACGGATTGGAGAAACGTTAAAAATACGCGACATAGCCGATGGTGCTGATCAATCGCTGAAGGATGCCGCATGCATTCGACTTCACTAAGGATCGTTGAAGGTGATTGAATGTATATCTGGCCTATACAATAATTTTCGGTAGCTAAGCGATGTATCTGGTCAGTGTTTTTATCCTCCTACAGACGACTGGTATGCATTTCCCGAGCAGGAAGGGATTGAAGGCTTGGTGAGCCCGAAAGGCGGGATAGAGCCAAGGGCCACGTGTGTATTGCAGGGCACCTTTAACCACTGTCCTACACGTCTTTCAAAGAATCGTTAAAGCACGATTATGAACACTTATTAAGAGCATTAATGTAGAGTCATGGTTGAATGATTGAAATACCCGAATGAACAAGCTTCAACAGAAGTCTTTGTCCAATGTTACAGAACGTTCAGAAAGTAAACAACAATAAAAACTACTGAGGGCAGCAGTAGAGCCTCACTTATCGGCGACGAGAAATACTGTTGGTGTTATCGAAGTCCACACAATACAATGATACCCAGAAAAACTGTCTACAATTCCTAGAAGTACAGAACTCGTCCATGTTTCACTCAGCAAAGTCGGTAAATGTGTTAATCTCGTTGTTCTAAAACCACACACATTCGATTCCACAAAAAAGGTTGGACAGCGGCTTAGCAACAAATGCGTTAATAAACAGATCCCTTAAGATGTCCGGTACAACTTTTCAAGTACTTTTCCAGCAATGAAATCCTTAAACTGAATAAGATGTCCTTTAAGATAATGTTAGCCGAACTGTATGTATTCGTATTCCATTCCCCACTCACTACTCTCCCATGTGGTATTCTGCGACAGGTTTCCACCAAATACCTGGAAGACCTACAGAGTTGCATGTGGTTGCACTGAAGAACCAACCAAGTACTACACACAAACCCGTCATTTCCTCGCAATGCTTTTACATCGGCCACCAGTTGAATGGCCTGCTCAAGCTAGCTAGCCAACGACAGCGCACGGTTCGCACCAGCTGAACAACAAACAACGCTGAGAAAATCAATTGCTATGCCGTCTTTTTCGGCAGTACTTAGACAGAAAACCAACGTCAATCAATAAAATACCCACTA
>MQTX01000186.1:0-16488 GCA_009735665.1 Angiostrongylus cantonensis | reverse complement strand
ATATATATATATATATACGCGCATACATTTACATTATAAGTGATAGAAAGGATAAAGGATAGAGCTGCCTGCCTTGATCAATCCTTGAGGGATGCGTCGTGCATTAGACTTCATTAAGCTTCGCTGGAGGTGACTGGATGCATATCTGGCCCATACAATGACTCGCCGTTGCTTACCGATGTATCGAGCTAGTACTGCTATCCTCTCAGATGAGTCTGGTACCAATTTACCGACTTCAGAGGGATGGAAGGCTTGGTGGGCCATGGGCGATGGGATCGATTCCACGCGTGTGTTGCAGGGCGCCTCCGACCACTGCACTGCTATACGCGCCTCTTTTTAAATGTGATATGTATTCTAGAATATTTTTTTGAGTGCATCCAAAAATGAAATTTAAAACCTTAAAAGTAATTGAACCCTAGGTTGATAACCACCAATTTTTGGTTTATCATCGTATCCCTGCCTGGGCGCGTGTGGCGCAGTGGTTGGAGGCGACACGCACGTGGAATCGATTCCTGCGCCCATGGCCCACCAAGCCTTCCATCCCTCCGAGGTCTGCAAATTGGTACCAGACTTGTTTGGGAGGATAGTAGCACTGGCTCGATACATGGGCAGGCCACCGCGAGTCATTGTAAAGGCCAGATATGCATTCAGTCACCTCCAATGATACTTAATGAAGTCGAATGCATGGCGCATCCCATAGGCATTGATCAACGCCGAAAGCTTTATCCGTTATCTCTGCCTAGTAAAATTTCGTCAATCGACTCATCCTAGTCAACGAGCAAGCACGAGGAACTAAGATCAATTTTGGGCTCTGGAAGCTTTTGGATACGAGAAGATTCTGGAAAGAGTTTTTGCTAAATCAATGAAGTGAATGAAAATTGTTAAAATAAATCCTAGATGTTGATGGCAAGGATCAGCAAATTTTGTTAATTTTTTATTTTTGTAAGTGAAATTGACTATGCGCTCTGATGAGTTTGCTTAACAAATGACGCTCGACATGCTTTGAGTGCAATTCACTAGTTGCGAAATTAACGACCGCTTTGAAATTTAAGCCACCATGCCATAGCTCAATTCATATTTGACTTTATTAATTAAAGTGGAGGCCATTTGAATTAACAGATATTTGCGTGCAAGGTGCAACTTCTCTTATTCTGCCAAGATAGAATCCGTCTTCTGGGACCCACGAGAAGTAGTTTTTCGTCGTTTTCCTTAAAACTCGTCACTTTCTTCCCTTCTTTGATTAAAGTTCGTATTTAAAATACCAGAGCAATTGGACAAGATTTTTTTAGCCAGCAGCGCAAATTGGTATTCACAAATGCATCATTTACACTTGCTGTTCCTTCTGTTGCTAGGTTTTTTAAAAATTTGAATTCAGCCACTATCTTTTTGGGAACTTCAATTCCAACTTTTTTTACCTTTTATACGACCCGACATCACATAGAGGATCCTAGCACTTCTTGCATTCGATTACTTTCGTCGGATCCATCATCCATGAAAGCCTTTGAATTTGCGTATGGTTTCATCCGGATACATGAGGATTTCGCCTTTTTAATGAACATTGTTGAACGCTTCTAGGTCTTCACCGCAGATCGTTGGAGGGAGTCAGTTGATCCCAAAGGCGTCTTCGGCCAATTTCTCAACCTCACTGGGATAGGAACTTATTGACTTTGAGCGTGGTCGAGCCAGCACCTTACTTGTGTTGAACGGCATCACTATCACTTTAATGCTGAACATATTCAGAGTTGAAAGGTTATTCTACATGTATTGTAAATCCGATGCACTAGTTGATCGAGAATTTCTCTTCAGTTTTCAAAAAGGCAGCTTCTGACGTCATACGTTAGAGTTAAAACACTAATTTATGTTTAGAGACATACACACCGAAATTGATGAGCAATGTTGCTAATATGTTATTGGTCATACAACAATTTTTTCTAATTTTAAAGTGTTGGAACAGGAATTTAAATTTGAGAGACTGTGCTGAAATGCCCGCTGGATGCTATGTTTTCCATCCACTACATCCGTTTGCAGGCCGATCGCCGCGTTTTCACTCCCTTTTTTTGTGATTTTCGGATCATGTGGTCTTTGGATGTATGTGAAATACCGCTCTACGTCACGTTGGTGTGTACGAAGTCCTTACATTTTTACGGTTGCCTGGATCGCGTTTGTTTGTGGTGTAGCCAGGTAAGTCTTTAGTTGTACTCGTAGCAGTAGCCAATGGTTTTTATTAAGCTTATTGGTTTGAGTAATACTGTTGTGCCTCCCAACGATTTACCGCCTCATCGTGGCTGGGAGGTGTTCCTGGGTGTCCGCCTGCGATGTACAGCCTGAGGATTCATCCCCCATCAGGGTCTGCCAACCTGAAAAGAAGTCTGGCTTTTTCATCAGGAAGCCCAGCTAAGACTTGCGCAATACGATAATCCGCTACCGTCCTGGTATCAAACTAGTCGCATGTTGGCAAATCTTCCTCTGATCGACAAGGTCGGCGACTGCCTGGGATGGACTTTCGCCAGACTACCCTCGCTGTCTAGAGAACCACAATGGCTAAGCCGGGAAATCTCTGAAGAATGGCGATTATGCTGAGAGCCGTACAAGCAGTGAAGACGAGTCACTCAAATATCCAAATAAGTAGGTAGTGCTGTTGTACTGTTGTGCATGAAGCTCTTGTTACGTCACAGTTCAAACTTCAGCAACAAAGCTCTTCTAACGAAGCTGTAATCTATTTGAGGAATTTCGAACTATTACATACAGTGAAGTTGTGGTCTACATATCTTTCACAAATAGGTAGTCTTTTTCATACATGAGGAAAACGTAAAAGTATAATAGTATTCGCGTGAGGTGACTTCACCATAACATTTCACTTTGAACTTCTTTGTTTCATTCATCTGGAGAGACCAATTACTAATTCTTTTGGGAAATCTTACCGGGCTTGATTAATATGTGGACCTCCTTCTTTTCCCAACTTGGTGTTTTGTCCCTATATATCACTTCTATACTTTTAATAGCAATTTACTCAGTTTCTCCGTCTCAACGTGGCCATTGTTTGGCTGGTGCTCACTCTATATTGCTGGAGTAACTCTAATGTTCTTCATTTCGATTTCGCATTTATTTTGATGGTTTTTCTCTCTTCTGTTCACTTTTCTATTTCCGCGCTATGATTGCTGTAATGCTTTCGAAATTATATGTTTTAAATTTTGCTACGTTGTGTCACTCACTGTATTGCTATGTCTGTAGGAGCTTAGTTGTTTTGTGTGGTTTACTCTATTGGTAATGGCAATACTTAATATATGCTGTGTCGAAGATATTGCTTATACCATCTACGTTCCACCATAATCACATGTGAAACGATATCATTTCGCTAATCTCAGAATTTACTACTACTTTAGATATGTTATGTAGCAATTTAAATACGCTCTGTCCAAAATGCTGTTTTGTGTGTGTGTGTGTGTGTGTTTTTTGAACTACCAAAAACGTGTTGTTTCGAATTTTAATGGATAAGTAGACATTATTTTGGTGGCAGATTGGTGAGCCGTTCTAAAAGTTCTGGAACTTGTTCTGAATCCAATGATAGAAAAAGAGCGCTACAGTAAATTTACCGTGTCCCGTGAAATCTGTCAATCTACATTAGCTGCTGTGCATTACATTATATCAGGTCTCTAATAAACCTGCGAAACGCCAAATATGGAGTTACTATTTACCAAGATCTATCAAACGGACAGAAACGTATTCACGTCGTTCGGAAGTGCGTTAGGGAAGCTTATCAACTATGAGGACGCAAAACCCTCGGTTGGTGCAGTGCATAACACGTGATCCCCAGAAAGGGTAATCGAACGTTCGAAGCGCATTCAAGGTTCTGAGTTTGCTCATATGAGCGTCCTTGTGATTGTATTTCACATGGTGTTTTACCATAAAAAGGAATAGCTGGTAAGTAGGAGTTGAAACATTGCGATTTCGACCGCAGTCTAAGCTTAACTGTAGTACAATTCCGATTTGTTTTAACCAGCTCATTCCGGTTAACTTTTGAATGATGACAGTACCGTTAATTTAAGAAAAAGTGGTTGAGAAACGGAATAACATGAAACTGTTTTGCCGATGGAAGTGCGTTTTAACGTGCTTAAGAATTTGTCGTGGCGTAGTATACTGAGGTTGACGTTTGTCACTCAATCTCTGTTTATTTCTCAGCTATCTTTCAACTAAGCTTCCAGTTCGTTTTGAATAGGTTGCTTGATAATAGCTCAGAATAGAAAATCTAATTATCTCTCAGCTTCTTACAGGAACTCATGGTGTGAGAAGATTTTCTACTTCAGAGAATTCCATCGAAATCTCAAATGGTGACGCATCTTAATGAGGTTGATTAATAAGTCGAATCTTGTCTTATCAACGTGGCACGTCCCCAGGTTGTGGATATCGGGTTAGTCGAGGTCAAAAAATGACATTCTTTTAACGGGGAGCCGACAGATTCAGGAAATAGACTTGCTGCTTTTATTGCGCCGATTTGTCACATATCTTCTGTGTTTAAGAAGATGTATTCACGCATGCAAAGGCTCGTATGGAGCGGTGGCCGGAGGTGCACTGCAATACACACTTAGAATCCAACCCCGCGCCCATGGCCTACCAAGTTCTCCATCCCTCTGAGGTTAACAAATTGGTACCAGACTTGTCTGGGAGGATAGCAGCACCGGCTTGATACATCGGCAGACCACAGTGAGTCATTGTAAAGGCCAGGTATGTATTCAATCACCTCCAAACGATGCTTAATGAAGTCGAATGCATGACGCATCCATCGTGGATCACGCCGAGAGCTTCATTCGTTATCTTTTTTTTCACGCATGCATGCATAAGTGTGTTCTTGTTTATGCGGATTGTATTTTACGAGTCAACTTGGTCTAAAGAGTGAAATAAAGTGGCAAAGAACTACATGGGAGGAGGTTAGCAGTCGTCTCAACAAATGAGCTCTACCATCCAACTTAGGAGAGACCTACAAGCTACGCATGAGCATCCACAACCATCATGTTAAGAGCTCGGCAAGCTAAACATGAGCACTAACGCCGAACAATGTAAAATAAAGAAGCATCATTCCGCTGACCCCGAAAGAGGCCTCGATACGGCTGCGATGGCTAGCACGAGTACGAAATGACTGCTAAAATCTCAGGTCCATTCTAGGCTGCTTAAACCGCGAAGGACTAAGGAGGCGATTTGTACCCACAATACACGCACATTTGCATCTGAATCTTGGATAGAAGATTTGGCCTTGTAGGCATGAACGATTAGGTACAACGTCATCGGACTGCCAGAGATGAGAAGACGTCACCAGTTCAACATTGTCTATGACAACGGAGAAGAACTGTTCCTCGGAACACGCGATTGGAGGAGTCGGCTGCGTCAGCGTCTTTTTTAACGCGAGTTTGGTCACAAACCTCCATTCAATCGAACAGCTAACATCAGAAAACGAACGTCTACGACTGAAGAGATGTCGGTCAATACTGGCTTTGACAATTTTCGTCACATACGCACCGACATCAAACTATAGGAACACACGGATTAGAATGAAACGAGCAAGCTGAGTGGCTCTCTGAGTTTATCATAATCACCAAGAGACATCCATGGTAAGCCACAATTCCAGAAGCCTCGCGATCAACGCAAGATGTGAGAGTCCCTTAAATGGAAGATACCATAGCGAAACAAATCCACTAAACTGCGATTTATCCGTTTACTTATTTTGCTTTTGCTACGATGACTTTATTGACAATATCAACTAGGAATGCGATCGGTTCACCAACATCGTCACGTTAGCGCTACGAAAACTAAGTTCGTAAGCAGCCAAGAGATTTGTGTCTACAGAACACATCGAGCTAATATGTCACATGGAGACGCACGAGATACAGGCAATCGCCAGTTCACGTTCAGACTTGAGAAATATTGTAGATAGGCAGTAAAAGAAGGTCTTAAACAAATGAAAAAAAATCATTCATGAAGTCAATTGCCTGAACAGCTACAACTTCCAGAAAGGAGAGGGGAAGATTACTGACAATTATTACTCAGGTCTTTTCGATACCCACATGCTCCTTTCCTCATGCGAAGTAAAGGAAATGTCACCCCACCTCGTCCCAGATCTGACATGATATTTTGTATGTAAAGAATCGCACAACACCAGGTCCGGGCATGATAAAATCTGAGCGCCTGAGGAACATTCCTCTACTCCTCACCAGCACACTGGCTCGACTCTTCAGACGTTACCTGTCATAGTTCATGGTTTCTATTCAGTGGAAGCCTAACAAGACTGCATTATTGTTCAAGAACCGTGATCTCTACGATATCGGCAACCATCGCTCAATCTGCTTACTGTCTGTCGTCTACAAACTTTTCATTCGAGTCATCTCAAACAGGATTGACAAAATATTGGACAAAGGAGGCACATGTCAGCTAGTAGGGTTTCGAAAGGCATTCAATAAGGTGAACCATGTCCACACGACAATAAGACTCGTTGAAGAATCGTAAGGGTACAAGAGACCGTTATGTCTCACTTCCATTGATTTACGCAAAGTTTTCCACTCAGTTAAGATATAAGCAGTCATGGAAACTGTGGACAGCCAGAGGGTGCTTACTTAGTATATAAAAGCTCATCTAAAGCTATGTAAAATTTCGCAACCAAAATATGACCATTGTAACAACGACATTAACTTCGACGTAAAAACAGGCAAAAGGTAGGCAAGGCCATACCAGTTCACCAAAATTATTTAATGCCACCTTCCAGAACGTTATGCGAACACTAGAATGGGATAGCAAAAGAGCCAAAATCGATGGTCTGTAATTACACCACCGTCGGTTTGCTGATGGCATCGCTGTTGTAGCACCAAGCATTAGCTAGACGAAACGAGTGATGGCCGACTTTGATAACGTTTGTGGAAAGATTGGTTTCTTATGTCGTATCAAGCTTAATGAAACGAATATCTCCAAATGCTCCAGCTGCGTCTGTCTAGGTCGAGAAATCAACATAATGAACCACTTAGAACCAGGGCTGAGCACGAGAAAACGAACGGCTTTGGGAGCTTTCAAGAGTATCGAGGAGGTGATGAGGAAAACAAAGAACGTCCGACTCCATTTTCACCTTTTCGAATATACGATTCTTCTCGCCTTAACGTGTATGTCAGAAACCTCGCCGCTGCGTACCTGACTGAAAGATCACCTAACGTTATGGAATACACAGTAAAAATGACGTTGCTAGAAGCGTCCTGTGTCACATAATAAAGGGAATGGATACGAAGAATTGACCTGTGTCAACAATCGAATATCGAAGACCCCATTCTGTCCGAGAAATTGCCGAAGATTGAGTGGGTCGGACACGTAATCCTTATGAACGACAGCCGATGGACGGGAACTGTTATTTACGCCATTCCTATGGATGTCAAGCATGCTGGGGAAAACCATCGACCCGATAGTCAGAGTTGCTCACAAAAACTCTGGATGAAACATATGATGCTGAACGAGTCCCTAGAGTGAGCAGAACCCACTGGGCTATTCTGCATGCGACAGAGAAAAATGGAGGATTTACTGGCGGCCGCTCGATTCACACAACGATTTACAGGAACAGAAAGGAAACAGGCGATTACAGCTCATTTGTAACAGCTACACCTTCAGAAAACTGCAGTGATCGCCGAAAATTTTTGTGTTCAAAAAATACAAGGTTAACAAATGGAGAATAAATGTACACTGCACTGTCCTTTGAACTCACTTATTTGGAATGCCCACCTTTACGGGTAGAGCAGACCTTGGAACATTTTCCAGTCATTTCTTTTTCGCGCAATCATCGTCCTTAGTGCTGGTCACCTTGGAAAATGTTGCCGTCCTCTAGGCACATTTCGTAGCAATGAAGTCCTTTTTACGCAGTTGACGTATCAAGCCGTTTTTCTTCTGATCACGTGTACCGCCTGTAGTCCTGTTGGTCTTCGAGTGATTAGAGTGGATACCAGTAAATCTTCCATTTTTCCCTGTCGCAAGCAAGAGTAGCCTAGTGGGTTCTGCTCGCTCTAGGAACTCTTCCACCATCATATCTTTATTCCAGGATTGCCGTGAAAAACTCTGACCACCGGGTTGGTAGTCCTCCTGCAGAGCGTTTGAAATCCCGAGGAATTCAGTCACTAATGGCTCTTGTCCACCGGTTGTTGTTCATACGCGTAACATATTCAATCCATCTTATCTTCGACACTTTGACGTATAGAACGTCTTTAGTTTTGATCGTTGAAGCCAGTCGGGGCTTCGGACCCCTTCTCTAAACTTGCGCGACACGGATACTCCTGGCATAGTCCTTTCGACTACGCGTTCAATATCGCTGAGAGATTTTTCGTCCTGCTTACTCATCGACCAGGTTTCTAACGCATACGTTGGGGCACCGTTGAGTCGAAAAGGTGGTCACGGAGTCGGGTGTTCCTTGTCCTCTTCACTATATTCTCGATGCTCTTGAAAGCTACGCAAGCCACCCGTTTCCTTTTGCTCAGCTCTGGACTTAAGTCGTTCAAAATGTTAATTTCTAGACGTAACTAGACACAGCTGGAGCATTCAGAGATAATCGTTCCGTTGAGTGTGGATGGGGCAAACGAAACCAATCTGTTCCTCACAAACATCGTTTTTGTGAGATTTAGTCGAAGACCAATCTTTCCACAGGCTTTATCAAAGTCGATTAGCCTTCGTTCGCTTAGCAAATGTTTGGTGTTATAAAGAGGATGTCATAAGTAAAGCGAAGATGACGTAACTGCCGGTCATCGATTTTCACTCCCATATTATCCCATTCCAGTGTTCGCATGACGTTCTGGAGGGTGGCGGTAAATAATTTTGGCGAGATGGTATCGCCTTGCCTAACTCCTCTTTTGACGTCAACGCTAATATCGTTGTAGAATGGTGATATCTTGGTTATGCAATTTTTGTACAGCTCACGAAGAATCTTTGTGTACTGCATAGGGGCTCCTTGGCTATCAAGGGCTTCCATGACTGTTTCAATCTCAACTGAGTCGAAGGCCTTGTTCGAATCAATGAAGATATGACAGTACGGTCTTTTGTACTCTCGCGACACTTCAGTGAGTCTAGTTATTGTATGGATGTGGTCTGTTGTTGTACTAAATTCTTTTTGAAACTTGGCCTGCTCACTTGAATGCCCTTCCACCGGTTTTGGGACTTCATTTTTTGAATTTAGTGGCTTTTTTTTTTCCTTTTTGCGAGAAATCGAACCTTGCACGAAGTAGACCGTGGTCTGGCTGATCCCGTGTAGAATTTTGGGGCAACAGCAAAATCGGTTAGGCGAAACCTTGTATTTACTACGATGTGGTCTATTTCGTTATGGTACTCTCCATTGGGAGAATTCTAGGTCCAACCTTGAGCGTGGAGCTTCCGGAATTGCCAGTTACCATGGACGGTCTTGGTCGTCATGATAAACTCAGAGAGCCGCTCACCCTATTCCTTCCATTCTAATTCGTGTGTTCCAGTGTGATGTTCCTTAGGCGTTCTTCTTGGTTCAATCTTGGCGTTAAAATCTCCAATGATGACCTTGAAAAATAGCTTGATGTCTACGCGTAAGCGACGAAGATTGTCAAAGCCGGTGTTGGTCCACATCTCTTTAACCGTAAACGTTCGATTCGGTTATTTTGTTGATCGAATGAATCGATGTTCATGGACATACTCATGTTGATGAGAATGCCGACACCGTCTACTCTTCCACTGTCACATGTTCCGAGGAACAATTCTTCTCCAGTGTCATAGACGGCGTTGAATAGGTGGCGCCGTCTCGTTTCGGTCCATCCGATGACGTTGTACCTTATGCTTCTTGCTCTGAGATTTTAGCAGCCCCTCTGTACACGTCCTACCCAACGCTGCCGAAATGGGGGCTCTTTCGGGGTCAGGGGATTGAGGTCTGTTTCTTTTACTGTGGTTAGCATTTTGATACCCACATGTAGTTTGCTGGGCTCTGAACTGTGACGCTGGGTATACTCATGGGTAGCTTGCCAGCTTCTCCCAGAGTGAACATTGAGCTTATTTGTTGGAGGCGACCCCTAACCGCCTCTCATATACTTCCCCGTCGCTTGATTGCAGGCTTTAAGCTAAATTGACTTGTAGAATACACTCCGCGTAAACTTGAACGCACCCACGCACGCATGCATGAATTCGGCTCGTAAGTGCAGAAGGTATGTGCCAAATCAGCGAAGCAGAAACAGGGAGTCCGTCCTTGGGTCCACCTGCGTCTCAGTGAAGCAAAGGTTGCTTTTGGTCTGCGTCTAACCCCCTATTCGCTACGTGGGGACACGCCATGTTGCTTCAAGAGTAATCGACTCGAGATCCCCCATGTGAGCGAAATCCGTGGCCGTAATCCGGTCTTGCCGGTCGTGCTGACATTTTCTGTCTGCGAACGATCGCACATTCTTCAGGTATAAGAGAGTATTCGGAGAACCGAAAGCCGTTAAAGAGTAAAAGTGAGTCTTGCGGGTAAGTTAGTTGGGCGGTGGTTTTTTGAGAGACACGAGTGCGGCTCATGGTACTCACTGCAATTTTCGGTCATAATGTAGAATTAATAATGGAAAATTTCTACACCAACCTTTTACTTTTCGCAGTTCCTGTATCAAACCCTAAAATTCTCATTAGGGAGAAACCACCTGAAATCCTTTCTTCGGTGGTTCGAGTTGCGAAAGAAAGCATGAAAGGAGGACCCGATGATACCGTCGACTTCTATAAAGCTGAAAGCCGCAATTTACGTGCACTTCCCGCAAACCATATGACAGCCCATCTTCAAAAGGAGAAAATCTCAGACCAGTCAAGAACGTCGCGCACCGTCATCTTACCTAGTTCGACAAGGCGACACAATATCCCTAAAGATATTTACTGTCGCAATGTGGTGGATAATGAATCCATTCGAATGGGATGAGAAGGGCCACGTATTGATGGATAATTCCTGTAATATCTTCGTTTCGCCGAAGACATTGTCATCATATCATGAAACACCAACAGAGGAAGGAATTAGACATAAGAAGGAGGGGAGCTTAGATTCCAATCGGGCCTCTCAAAAAAGCCGCTGACCAGGTAAAAGATCTGAAAATCCGCTGACCTTTCGATTCAACAGTTTTCTCAACCAGAGTTGTTTTACGGATACCGGTATGCTATTCGCATGAAGCGAATGAAAAATTTGTTGTGGTCCGCTTAACTCGTGAAGAAGGGCCGAACAAGTATCCTATGGTTAAGTATCCGATTAGTAAGTTGCTACTTGTGACGAGTGTACTTCGATTCCACACATCACGTTATTCTATGCGATAATCAAGATTTATCGAAGTAATTGGATATGAAATAACGGTTAAGTACTGTCAAAATGTAGCCTTTACATGCCTCGCTTAATAGAAAATGCTGCTTATCCAGTGATTTCTTATCAATTTTCGTTATCAAGAGACGGAAAACTGTTGCCTGAACAACCATGGTAGAACAAGAAGATGAAAGAAAGAATTGTATAATATGATATGATATGATACGGCTGTGCACTATCACACTAAGGGTGTGTTAGAACAACGACTAGAACTGAACATCGATGAATTATCCGTCATTGAAGGTGGAAATGAAAAGCTGGAGACATGCAGGAAAAGGTGGATGGAATCCCTTGGGCATGATGGTGATAAAGTTAGCGGGGAGCGCTATAAAAACGTGCTATCTTGCAGCAAAAGAATTGTCGATGACAAGCAAAATGATGTAAATAAACAATTTTTGCCTCTTTTCTGAGAACAGACCTATTTCTCCAAGTTATTTATGACCAATATTTCGAGCCGATCAAGTAAAAACTATTGAACTACCACAGTTACAGGATTATTACAGCGCCATTCTTGCTTTTGCATGCTATCTTTTCCTTTTCATGTTATGACAAAAGTTAAACTTTAAAAGCACTTAACCGACTTCAGTTCAATTTCAATTCTGCCAAAGGCGAAAGAGGCGACCGAAGAGATTGTATAATATTAGAGCATTACTCGAAGTTATCAATGGGAACTGGAACAAAATATGGAAGCTAAGTAAATAGATGTTATCGACGAATCACTCAAGACCCACGTTATTTACACTGTGCAGTAAATGTTGTTAAATTCACATAATTTTAGTGAATATGAGTAGTGGGCCCTGCATAGTTGTGATTTGACTTAGTCTGAAATGGTGAAGCCCATGCCCAATATGCTGAACGAAAGGAAATATCTGTTAGGACAATCGATTCCAAAGCATTATTTTTGTAGAGCACATTGTCTGGAGAAAAGCTTGTCTTGCTTGTTACCTACAGAAAAGGGGAAGGGTTTCATTACTAGATCATCAATCTAAATCTGGAAACGGGATAATGGGCAGCATAACGTAATTAAAGCGGTACAATGGCGTTGAAGTGGAAAGATGAAACGAACATTTTTATGATAACCACTGTTCATGACGCTCCATTCTCCCGAACACAATACGATCACTGGTTATTGGAAGTTACAACCTGGGAAAGCTCATCGTAGACGCAGGTAAAAATATGGAAGCTACACCTTCTCATTCACCTGCTTGCTCAGATTTGTATATAACATTTATAGTGAGCGCGTGGGTATAAATGAGAACGCTGAAGGGCTTCAACATGTGCATCTATTTATGTTACATTGAAAGCGAAAATGCTTCAACGCCGATGACTCTTATTTCCATGAATAAGCTGGTTTCAGTTTGTCGAAAACGTCAAGACGATGTTGCGGAATACTAAAAAGTAATCTAAAGGGATGACGATCGGAAGTATCCAGCGAAGCATGCCATGCTATATTCAGTGTAGGATATGTAAATAATATGCATGTACAAATTACAAACTGCAGATATCAGAGAAATATTTTCTAGCGTAACATTTAGAACGTCATCCAGGGATTTCAATAATAACACTTGAGGACTAATTCTAAGGAAACCCACTGACGAAAGCATCCTCTTTGAAAAGAGAGTCACTCAGAGAAAGTTTCTTTAATGATTTCATCTGGTGAGGATTAAAAAGAGTCTGTAAGTGTCATTCACGTCAATAAACAGAATAACGGTGTGACTCAAAGGACCGACTTTCTATTAACCTCAGCATAAAAAATCGACATATCTGTACACACGTTCTGACAAACTGCCCTTATTGAGCTGATGCGAGGTTGATATAAGTTCTCGTTGTTGTTGTTCATTATTTTGTTGCTGTTGTTGCTGCTGCAGTTGTTGTCGTTGTTGATCTATGGCTGATAATTAGGCGATTTCGATTGCATCAAGGCTGTGGTGTTGCGAGACCACTCAGCAACAACAACAGCAACAGAAACAACAACAGCAACAACTGCGACAGCAGCAGCAATAGCTTATACCAACATCACATCAGTTCAAGAAGCGCACTTCGTAAAAACACATATTTAGTCTGATAGCACTTTTTTGATCCTACACAAGTTTATGTTAGAGTGAATCCTCCAGTTTTTTTTTTCGACCAGAAAACTAATTAACACCAAAGTTACTTAGTCCAAGCTCCATTTTGTGGTTTAGGTGGTGTGATGTGAATGAACAATAAATTTGCAGGCGAGATTCTTCATCGAGTACAACATCCATGTACATTCCTTGCTTGCTTAATTGTAATTGCATACAGTTGTTCCGATTATATATTTATTCCTTTACGTAGCTGAATCTCCCGTTTTGTGTTTACAAAACGGAATGCTTTATGTGGATGCTCTTCCTTTCTGAGTACTGACTACTATCACTGGTGAGAGTTACTGCAGTATTAATTTTATTCTTTGTGAAGAGTTCTCACCAACGTTTGCCAAATTCCTAGCACTTCTTAATTTGTTGTAATACCGCACTTTTAATAGTGAGTACGTGATACATCTAGTTTTCTGGAGCTTTAAGTCTTAACACTAATGACTTTATTTAGAAGTTTTCGGCATTGTTTGAATTCAGGGCTCTTTTTGATAATTTGTGGCCGAATGAACTGTATGGAGCAGTGTGGACTTTCACGCATTAACACATCTTTCTTTCGTTGCGAGGAGGATCAGTGACGACTTAGGATGGTCTAAACAGTACCCGAACTTATGCAATCACCATTTCTACCATTAGAGCAAACGACTATTCTTTCTTGCATAGAGCATGCTCGCTAGCTCTTGTTATCGTTATACGTCGCTGGGACAGCGGTAGAATAAACCCTTGCCTTGAAGCACACACGTAGTGATCTCCCATGTCGAAATGCTCGTCATATGATTGATGGTACTTTTTGCCATTGAGTGGTGTGAACATCAAAACGGTATAATTGAACAGTTGAATAAACAGTATAAGAATAACAGCATCAAGGGAGTAACAATATACAAATATGGCGACTAGTATACAGCGATTAGAAAATGAAGGAAATATGGCAGCAGTCTGCACCTGTCAGTACGTATTATTGCGATAAGTTGACGTTTTTTTCTGTCTGCCGTTTTCCTTCAATGGACAAAGAAGTGGCAGGTATGAGAACATTTAATAGCACACATTAGCTCATTTATCGGAGGTTTCGCAATCTTCGGAGCGCGGGAAGGTCGAAATGACAAAGTTGAGTTTATGATAGTCAACAGCAAGGGATGAACGGGAACGATAAGATTGAAAGGAAGAAATGACTTTATGAGAATAATAGTATGCGAATCAAATAAGCTAACTATGGAAATATTTACACATGGTCTGTATAAGAAGCGTTGCGTTGCTTCAAAGTTTGAGCACCTCTAAATCATGCCCAAGACAGGAGACGAACCTGTGCCGCCACGGTCACAACACAGAGTACTAACCACCACACTACTAGGGTTAACCGTTCAACGTCCACAATTGTTAGAACACTGCAGTCTGAACTATTTCAGTTTGAAATCTCTAACATTCCGTGCATCTCTAATCTGTGCTTTTCCTTGCATCCACCTCAAAACGATGCTCAAGACAGGAATTGAACCTGTGTCGCCACGGCCACAACGTGCAGTACTAACTACTATACTACTTGCGCCAGTCCTTGACAATGCACGACTATTGGAATACTGCAGTCTGAACTATGTCGGTGTGAAATCTCAAACTTCCAGGGCATGTCTATTCCGTGCTCTTCCATGCATCATATTCGAAATGATGACCAAGACAGGAAGAGAACCTGTGTCGCCACGGCCACAATGTGAAGTACTAACCACTATACTACATGGGGCATTCGTTGACCATCCACAACTTTTAAAACACTGAGGTCTGACCTATTTCAGTGTGAAATCTCTAACTTCCAGGGCATGTCTAATCCGTGCTTTTCCTTGCATCAGACTCAAAACTATGCCCAAGACAGGAATCGAAAGTGTTTCGACACGGCCACAAACGGGAGTAATTTCAAATATACTACTTGGGACAGTCGTTGACAATGCACGACTATTGGAATACTGCAGTCTGAAGTATGCCGGTGTGAAATTTCAAACTTCTAGAGCATTTCTAATCCGTGCTTTTCACAGCATCCGACTCAAAACGATGCTCAAGACATTAATCGATCCAGTATCGCCACGGTCACAAACGGGAGTAATTTCAAATATACTACTTGGGACAGTCGTTGACAATGCACGACTATTGGAATACTGCAGTCTGAACTATGTCGGTGTGAAATCTCAAAATTCCAGAGCATTTCTATTTCCCAGCATCAGACTCAAAACGATGCCGAAGACATTAATCGATCCAGTATCGCCACGGTCACAAACGGGAGTAATTTCAAATATACTACTTGGGACAGTCGTTGACAATGCACGACTATTGGAATACGGCAGTCTGAACTATGTCGGTGTGAAATCTCAAAATTCCAGAGCATTTCTATTTCCCAGCATCAGACTCAAAACGATGCCGAAGACATTAATCGATCCAGTATCGCCACGGTCACAAACGGGAGTAATTTCAAATATACTACTTGGGCCAGTCGTTGACAATGCACGACTATTGGAATACTGCAGTCTGAAGTATGCCGGTGTGAAATTTCAAACTTCTAGAGCATTTCTAATCCGTGCTTTTCACAGCATCCGACTCAAAACGATGCCCAAGTTATTAATCGACCCAGTATCGTCACGATCATATACGGGAGTAATTTCATATATACTACTTGGGACAGTCGTTGACAATGCACAACTATTGGAATACTGCATACTGAACTATGTCGGTGTGAAATCTTAAACTTCCAGAACATTTCTAATCCGTGCTTTTCCCAGCATTCAACTCAAAACGATGCCCAGGACATTAATCGATCCTGTATCGTCATGGTCTAAAAGAAGAGTAATATCAAACATACTACTTGAGCCAATCGTTGACAATGCACGACTATTGGAATACTGCAGTCTGAAGTATGCCGGTGTGAAATCTCAAACTTCCTGGGCATGTCTAATCCGTGCTCTTCCATGCATCATATTCAAGATGATGACCAAGACAGGAAGAGAACCTGTGTCGCCACGGCCACAACGTAAAGTACTAACCACTATACTACTTGGGCCATTCGTTGAC
>MQTX01000185.1:465834-480597 GCA_009735665.1 Angiostrongylus cantonensis | reverse complement strand
TTCATTTCTCACTGTCGCGTGCAAGAGTAGCCCATTTGGTTCTGCCTCCTCTGGGAACTCTTTGAGCATCACATCTTTCTTCTAGGATTTTCGTTAACACTGACCATCGAGGCGATGGTCGTCCTTCTGTTCGCTTGATATCTCGAGGAATTCGTTGCTAACGATCCTTCTCCATCGGTTGTTTTTAATGCGCCTTATTTGTTCGGCACAACTCGTCTTTGACAATTTGGCTTATGTAACGGAGTCGTTAATTTTTGATCGTTAACGCCAGTTGCAGCTTTAGATGGAGAGTGATCTTGCAATCTACATTCCTGCTAATCGAGATTTCTTGGCATAAGTTGAAGGAAGGTGAATCACTGAGTGTGAAAGGAGGGCACGAATCCGGATATTCGACCACTTCATCCTCGATGCTCTTGGTTGCTACCAGAGGCGCTCGCTTTTTCCTGCTCAACTCTGAAGAAGTGCCTTTGATTAGACTTGATTTTTTGACCTAGATAGACGTAGCTGGAGCACTAGGAGATATTCGTTTCCTACTGCGGGAATGGAACATACGAAACTAACCCGGTCCCTATGAACATCGTTTTTGTGAGATTTCATTAAAGAAGAATCTTTCCACGGGGTTTGTCAATGTCGGAACGCATTCGTTCTGCTTGGCTAATGGGTGGTGTTAAAAGAACGATGTCATCAGCAAAAGGATGATGGTACAATTGTCGAACATACGTTTCCACTCCCACGTTGTCCTACTCCAGCGTTCGCATGGCGTTCTTGAGAGAGACGGTAAATGATTTCGGCGACATGGGATCGTTTTGCCTAACATCATACTTTGCGTCGATTTTATATAGTAGTAGAATGGTGATATTTTAGCTGTGGAATTTTTCTACAATTTACAAAGAATCTTTATATGTTGAGTAAGATCTCCTCTTACTGCCCAGGCCTGCCATGATTGCTCCTACCTCAACCGATCAAAAGCTTTTTTAGATCGATGAAAGTGAGACACTCCGGTCTTTCACACTTTCTCTATTCTTCATTGAGTCTGTCTATAGCCTGCCTGCTCACTTGGTTGTCCTCAGTCCAGTGTTCTGTCATTTTTGTTTATGATTACTTCAGTGGAAAGCTTTTAGACTACAGGCAATAATCGGATCAGGTTACAGTTCCCGATATTGTGAAAGCTATCTTTCTGGAAAAATAACGCGGTCCTGCTGGTCGTTTCATTGAGTAGGAATTTTGCATTCAAAAAGCAAACGTGTGAGGAACAGAGCCAATCTGTTTACGAAAACAGGCGAAAAGTTCTTCAGTTGTTCAGATGTAATCTTCTTCGAACCTGGTGCTACTCGATTCTTCTCCCCAAGAAACATCATACGGATTTTAAAGTGGAGAACCGATGAGACGATGTATCCATACTCTTTTATTTCATATAGAGACAGAACATGGAGTTGTCGAAGAGATCAGAGTAGTGGTTTTGGAAGGTTTTCTGGATTGCCTTTGTGCAAGGTGTAACTGTTCCGCCTGGTGTCGGATTGCGATCATCTTGGTTTTGCAGTTTAGGAGCTTCAGTGGACTTTGCGAATGCTTTATCGCCTCTGAAACTTCGACAATTTTTGCTGCTTTTCTTTCATAAAGATCTTCTTGTACCATTTGTATGCATTGTTTTGGGTCTGTCACATAACGAGAAGTGTAGGCGTTTTGCAGATCACGGCGTGAAATTCGCGCGTTCCTACTGCTCGGAAAAACCCATCGTTATGGACGACTATTGCGTGGCAAAGAAAGGAGTAGCTAATACGCTGGACTCCTCACATCTCGTGAAGGCAGACCGTCCAAGCATCGAAGGAAGTAAGTGTACACTTTCTTTAGATTAGGTGGTTACTTTTTACTGAGGTTAGATGGCGGTCGGTTCCAAAATTATTTTTTTGCTACTCGCCATGTGCAAACTAACGAAATACCGACTGCTGCAGGATGAATTATTGGTTTAAGAACAAATTATCATCAAGTGACGGTCATTTCAGCAAAAACCACCCTGTATAAAAGAGCCTCACGGCGTAAGTATGGCTCATTCAAGATGATCAACTGAGGAAGATCCGACTCGTTGCGAGACGAAGACGCCACATGGAGATGTGCAACAACTGTGAGCTATATACGAGTATCGTCCGCTCTGATGAGAACGAAGACGTGGAAACGTTGGCCGAATAAACATCTCATGTTAACCTCGTGTAAGCTCAACAAAATAAACAAATAAATATGTATTGTTTTGCCACATAGGACGTGGGTTGGCGGTTCCCGCTAATTCATGAGATGTTTGCGTATTAGCTCCAGTGTTTCTTGATGTAGATGTATCCTGGTGATCTTCGAACAGTTAGCTTTCGTAGCGCTAAAGTGAAGATGACGAAAGAGCCTGTTGCATTCCTTGTTGGTGTTATCAATAACGGAATCTTCCAAAGAATCGACTAACGACCTGAATGAATCGCTCTTTATCGTGGTTTTGGAACTTCGCATTTTGGAATTCGTCTCCTTTTTCTCGCTTCCACGGCAAATGAATTTTTGGAGGAACCGGTGGTCTGATCGCATGCAGAATTTTAGGAAGACAGCAAAATCGGTTAGCCTTCGATTTACTATGATTTCGCCTATTCCGTTATGGCACTCGTCGTCTCGTCCCTATACTGGTTTTTTACTACGGCCAGCGCTAAGAGTGAATCTTCTGAAATTGAGAGTTACCTTGGGTGGTCTTGTTCGCCGAGATAAATTCAGAGAGCCGCTCACCCTGCTCGTTCCATTCCTATTCGCAGGTCTCAATGTGACGTTATTCAGACGTTCTTCTTGGTCCAATCATGGCATTGAATTCTCGAGTGATGGACCTTGAAGAATGTATGCTCTTCTCTGTAAAACTTTTTCAAGTCCATATAAAACGCTTCGAATTCTTCTTCGTCATAGTTTGATGTCGGAACGTGAACGACGAAGATTGTCAAATCTGGTAGTGATCCGCATCTCATCAACCGTAAGCATTCGATTCCTGTAGTTAATTGTTCGAATGAATTGAGGTTCATGGGTAAACTCGTGTCGACGAGAAAGCCGACACTGTCAACTGCATCGTCACATGATCCCAGAAGCTCAGAAGCAGCAGTCTTTCTGTGCCTTAGTCGGCGTCAAGTGTATGGCGTCGTCTCGTCTTAGCCAGACCGATGTGGTCGTACCTCATGCTTCTTGACTGCATGTTCTGCATGTTGAAGTCTTTTATCGAGTACTCAGCTGCAAGTGAGCATGCATTAGATGCAGAGTAGTTTCTTCCTTAGTCCTTTACGATATCGGCAGCCTAGAATGGCGAACTGAGATTTAACACCATTTCACCATTTCCATGCTCGTCTTGTCTAACGCTCATGCAAATGTGTTGTCCAGATGGAAGGATAGCATAGCAAGGCAGCTTAAAAATTTTCACCATTTTCTACTTAAAAATTTTGCTCATAACATATTCACTTTCACCAAGAAATAGTTTGACAGAACTCAATTTCTACCCTATAAGATGCAATATCGGCCCCGTCACCAAACAGAGAATGCCTTCTTCCACTAAAATAAACTGCAGTTGAAAATTAGGGTTCCTAGAGCGAGCAGAACCCACTGGGGTGCTCTTGGGAAAAAATGACAGGGAAAAATGGAAGATTTACTGATGCGCGCTCGAGTCACTCGACGATCAATACGATGTAGTTCAGTGCAGTGAAGGGGAGCGTGTAGTACAGTGGTTAGAGAGGTCTTGCAGAACACGTGAGATGGATTCCGCGTCGCATGTTCACCAAAACTTACATCACTCCGGGATGGGAAACTAGTGCTGAATTTTTCTGGAGAGACAGTAGCACTAATGTGGCATATCGGTAGGCCATCTAGAGTGAGAGTAGAGGCCAGGTATACATTAGTTAATGTCTTAGGGTGTTTAACGGAGACAAATTCATGGCGCATACATCAGGAATGGATCAACACAGAGAGTTTTGTCCTTTATCGTTTAGCGGTAAAAAAAAAGTTTTCTGACCCATTGCGCTAACGATGGACACTTGCAGTGCTCGTGTCGTCAACTTGTGTTGCAATACATGCGTTTTATAGTGTATGTACACAATACATAAAGTAAGTACTAATTGGGAAGCAGTTACTATGTACATGTCTGTTCTGAACGACATTTAAAATATAAAGGGAAAGGATGAATTTACATGGCGTTCACAATAATTGTCTCTATGAAGTTTCATGTCCCGTTGAACGACCGTGTTAGTTCAAGAGCAATCCAGACTTCGTGTTTTTATACAAATAAAAGAATATGTCATGAGAATGCTTAGGACACTCAATCGAGTGGGCTGACCCGAACCATATTCCAGTTTAGAAGACAAGAATAGAGTTCTACTAAAGGATTCCAGCCAAAATCCATGGTTGTACATCCTACACGCACACATTGCTTTGTGCATTTAAGACCATAAAGTTGAGAAACAAAATATCAACGTGTGGCAAATACTAGGCAATACAGCAATGTGTGCGTACGAAAAATTATTTGGCATGTTTCGACATTTAGACGTATCAAAACCAGCACACAAGGGCAAATCAATCGCAAATGCCAATTTGGCGAGATCTTTTTTTGGCTTAATAACCATATGAAAGAGGGAGGAAGCAGCACAGTGGTTAGTGATACAGTTCACCAGCAGCATGGCTGGCTCGACTCCTCACCAACGCTCCTCTGCAATACCCATGGGAGTACACTATTCTAGCTATCTCTAAGATTGCAGTCTACTCGACCAACATTCTACGACATTCATGAAGAAGACGAAAACCTCAAGCATCACCCAAAAGAATACGCAGGGTGTTCGAAGACCATTGTGAAGGATGGATGCGAACGAGGGGAATGTGAGAACTGCCGAGATTCGCAAAGTAGATGTGATGACGAGTCATATAATAATATTAATTAATAATAATAACAACAATAATAACAATAGCAGTAATAGATTTCGTACCTCCTAACGGTTTACCGCCTCATCGTGGCTGGGAGGTGCTCCTGAGTGTCGGACTGCGATGTGCAGCGGGGGAAAACCATGATGGCTTGACCAGCAGGTCTCTGAAAAATGGTAGTTATGCTGGGGCCCGCACAAATAGTGATGAAGGGTCGTTCAAGTATTAAGTAAGTAAGAGATTTCGTTAAAACACGGTGTGGTATTTTCTGCTTCGAATGCTACGAAGTATACTACGCAAATGCTTCAGCCTGCTTTTTAAAAGTGTTTGGAAAGAGGCTTCGTCCTCTAATGTAACCGCCACCCATGATATATAATAATGAAAATTCTTTCCTATTGTGAACTGTTTCGCCACAGCTCAGCGCCTAAACCTCAAATCAATTGCTCTAGCATTGCTCGGTGTCAATCGCACATGACCTCTCAAGACTTTTTCCACGGCTGCTAAGTTGCGGGAAAAAAACTTTTTCTTGGTGTAGTAAGGTCAACAACGTTTTATTTCACATGTGCTGTCCACTTGGAACAGCAGATTCGACTATCTTTGAAATTTTGCTTAATGTATTGCAAGGTGGTGCTTCTCTTAAGAGAACGTTCAAGAATTTGGTATGATGTCCAGAGTAATTTGAGTAGCAGAGTTTCGGTCAGAGCCTCAGCTACATAAGAATGAGGTGGAAGAACTACTATGTCAAGCAGGCGCAAATAAAGAATGAATATTATGCAAAAGTAAACATGTAAAATGTTTATTATTTATTCGCTTTGTGCTAGCTATTATAACATCGAATGCTGCCGGATGGATTGCCCGCTGAAAAAAACTTTCGTCTTTCTTTCATCGTCTTTTCGACTGCGCCTTCAATAACGCTGAGTGATCTTTCATCCTGCTTACGCAGCGACCAGGTTCCTGACGCATAAGTTAAGGCAGGAAGTACCACTGAGTCGAAAAGATGAGAACGGAGTCGGGTGTTCTTTGCCCTTTTCGCAACATCCACGATGCCCCTGAAAGCTCTCAAAACCGCTTGTTTAATTCTGATAAACTCTGACGCAAAGTCGCTTATTATGACGATTTCCCAACCAAGCCAAATGTCTGGAGCATTCGGAGCTGTTCATTCCGTTGACCCTTATGAAACAACTATTTTTTGTTAACAATGTGAATTTACACGGCGTTCACATTAATGTTCTCTGTAAGTTTCGTGTCACTTTCAGACGAAATCTCCTCATAAGCGGCTGAATGATTTCACATATACTTTCTGTATAAGCTATTCTTAACCCAACGGTTCACCACCTAATCGTGGCGGGAAGGTGTTCCATTATGTGACAACGTTAGCAGGTTTTTAATTCCCTATATTTCAAACCCGACAGTAGACAAAATGTTAGGTTGATTCACGACGCTCTACTACACCTTGAAGATTTCGATCACATCAGATATTAGTACAATTTTGCAAATACGACAAAAAAGCGAGTGTATTATTGCAGCAACTGCGTAAAAAACATTCACTCTTCCATTTCCCTCACAATGGACAAAACATGATCGGTTCAGGAGCCGGCAGATCTGTATGCTTTTGAAGTCGATCTGAAGAATTTGCCGCCGATATTTTCACCACGTATTTTGCCTCTAATGGAAATAAAATATATTTTCCGTACATAACATATTCGATGAACGTAGTGCAAAATATTCACCCTTGCGGCTGATAGAGGTTATCACACAATGCCGAACAATAGCTTTTAGACGTAGTGAACTTGCCAAAATAAAGAAGAGGCAGTGGAAATGAGATTGACGAAGATGATATGGCTCAGATGTTTGCTTAGCTAAGGCACCACTCATTCTATCGATTTTCAACTGCAGCCTATTTTAGTGGAAGAAAGCACTCTCAGTTTGGTGACGGGGCCGATATTGCATCTGATAGTGTAGAATTGAGATTTGTCGAACTATTTCTTGGTAAAAGTGACATGTGGTGTTTTCCAAACGCCAAGATTATATTCGTGGTGAATAACTATAGAGAAGAATGCTAAAGTTGCAATCAGAGGACTGGTGTATAGTGCTTTTCCACTGTATCGAGTGTATGGGTAGATAAGCAAGCCGAAGCGTTCATACCAGAAACTGTGATCCATCGTAAAAGCGCAATCTTTTGAACGGTTTTATTGGACAAAATGAGACTAGCAGTCTGGTGAGCAAATCCTGAGATTATTAAGCAACACGAGGTGGATGAAACGGTTTATTCGATTAACGTTTCGACGTCATTGTCTTCTTCAGAGCCGGACTGATCTGAGCCGATGATCGAAATCTGGTCGCTGTTAATCGAGTCAAATCCAGTGGAGAGAGCACCGCTCGAATGGCTGATTCCACCCAGCGCTATCGTCTTAAACAGGGCAGGTGTTGGTCGAATGCCGACATCCAAAATCATGTACATTGTGTGGTCATGCATCCTGCAAAGGTCGGTGTTATATTAGCCAGCACATAGCGAATCAATACTTCTCAAAACGACCGTCATTTAACCTCGGCATTAATGATCAATACCCTTTTGGAGAGAAAGGTCTGGCTTATAGCCTCACCTTTTGTGTGATTGTCGTAAATATTATTGTTTTCTCTGCTTCTGTCCAATTGTCATTACGCATTCGCTTAAATCGAAACCTAAAAAACCGGTGAAAATTTAAGTACTCAGTTCGCAAGGTCTAATTCATTACTCGAATATATTTCTTATTTTGACATAAACGCTTCGGCTTCTAGCGACTGATTAATTTGCTCACGTTGTCGGATTGATGTGAGTGTTGAACGTAAAGTTCACAACGAATAATATACCGTTAAAACGACGGACTATGTCAGAAAAATCGTATTCTGTTGTTCTGCTTTAACCTAAAACTATTGAAATTCGCGTAATCATGTAAACTAGGGATATGAAGGATCTCGAGCCGGTTAATCGCGAGGCTACGTGGAACGTCTCCAGATGCCAGAGGATAGGGGTTACTCGCGTACCAAGCGACCTTGGCTTTCCTGAGACGCAGGTGGGTCCAGGGGATGGGCTCCCTGTTTCTGCTGTGCCGATTTGGCACATACTTTCTGTATTTGCTAGGCGTATTCACGCATGCGTGCGAGTCATTTCGGCCAAAAGCCAGCAATTCTTCCTTGATACGCCTACTAATACACACGGCACTATCCCTGTAGGACCAGACCGCACAAACTCGTCGATCCGCTTGGAAAGGAACCTCCTTGTCACTGGGTTCCTCCAAAGCGTTAGTGATAGTCACGTTAGCTTATTCTTATTTCACGCCTTCATCGTCTATGAGCTCCTCCAAGGCTTCTCTTAGGATCTCCATAGGGCAAATCTATTCACCGCCTCGTTGTGTTTAGAGGTGGCACGGTTTCGATTTTACGCAAAAATTTCGGTAAGTGAGAATATCTGCATGAAATTTTCAGATATTTGACAATATTTTAATTTAAATCACTATTTTTATCGTTTGTATAGCTTTGAAAAAAGTCTTTACATCTGTCACTAATTTCAACTCTGCAGAGCTCTCAGGGGATTTCATGTCCATCTACATGAACTGAAAACGGCAACGTCTTCCTAAATGATTGGCCAAAACCGAACAGTTTACCCTTTTACTACCCGAAAAGAACTGTTGTGGAAGCGCTGAGGCCGAAATTAAACTAAAACGATTGGAATGCTAAGTGAAACATACAATCCAAAAGCGGCCGTCACTTCTTCGGACTTCGCCTTTTGGTGAAAGGCCTAGTGTGCCTTTGAAGTTCCGCTCGTCACTTCACCGTTGTTAAAAATGAGGACCACTCCTTGGTTGATCTGACTGCGTTTTTTCACGTACAACTTCAAGTGATAACGATAAGGTTACATGTAGCAACGGAAACATGATACTCGGGATCAATAGTGAACATGTATTGCAAATGCTCTCGTTGATTAGTATCGGCTCGCGGTCGCTGAGCGGTATTCCATACTGTTAACCTGCGATGTAAAGCCGGGCTTTATTTCCCCAGTAAGCCACGAACTTTCACACTTCTATTAGGTTAGCCAAGTTAATCAATATCAGGAATCACTACTGCTAGCTTGGAAGAAGTTAAGACGTCAAGTTAGTTTAGTTACCGGCGCTCATCTAGAAAAAAAACAGCATAAGAGAAGGAATAGGTAAGCGTTTGATAGGTGAATTTTGATTGCACGTGAAGTCAGTGGCTATCGACACCGTGCAGTAATAAATTCATTGCGCCTGAAGCGACACTAGATTGAGTCAATTAAGCCTCCCTACCATCCTCGCTCCCTAGGATCTCCCCCATATGAGGAATCTCGTGCCGGTTAGTCGCAAGGCTACGTGGCGCGTCCCCAGGTGGCGGATAGGGGGTTAATCGCGGACCAAACGCGACATTTGCTTCCCTGAGACGCAGGTGGATCCATGGGATGGACTCCCTGTTTCTGCTGCGCCGAATTGGCACATACTTTCTGTATTTGCTAGGCGTATTCACGCATGCGTGTGTGGGTGCGTTCTCGCCTTATGCGGATTGTATTCTACGAGTCAATTCGGGCAAAAGCCTGTAATCAAGTGACAGGAAAGTATATAGGAGGCTGTTAGGAGTCGCCTCCAACAAATAAGCTCCACATCCACTTTGGGAGAACCGATTAAACGATTAAAACGATTAAAAACGATCTATATATAAACGCTCTCTATAAATGATTTACGATTAAAAACATGTGGATCAACACCGACTTTGACAATCTTCGTCGTTTACGCGCCAACATCAAACTATGACGAAGAAGAAGTTGTAGCGTTCTACATGGACTTGGAGATGTTCTACAGTAGAGAGAATACATTCTTCAAGGTCACCATTGGTGATTTCAATGCCAAGATCGGACCAAGACGATCGTCTGAGGAACGTCACATTGGGACCCACGGATTAGAATGGAACGAACAGGGTGAGCGGCTCTCTGAGTTTATCATGGCGACCAAAACCACCCATGGTAACTCGCAATTCCAGAAGCCTCACCGTCAACGATGGAAGTGGGAATCTCCCAATGGAGAGTGCCATAACGAAATAGACCACATCATAGTAAATAGGAAGTTTGCCCAACCGATGTCGCTGTGGTCACAAAATTTTTAACGAGATCAGACCACTGTCTCCTTCGTGCAAAATTTTATTGCGATTTTTTATATATTATATACATATATTTGTTATATATATTTTATTTCTTATATATTTTTTATTTATATATTATATTTATTTTTTTATATTTGTTTTTTATTGAGATTTTTATTTTTATTTATTTATTGAAAGTTGCTAAATTCATAAAACGAAGTCCCAGAACCACCACAAACTGGGACTTATTCAACTCATTAGTCGGCTTTTGGGAAGATGCCGTTGTCGACAACATCGACGAGGAATACGATCGGCTCATCGAACATCTTTACGTTAGCACCATGAAAGCTGAGAGCTCGAAGGTCACCGAGAGACGTCTGTCTTCAGAAACTCTCGAGCTAATACGCCAGTGTGGACTCGCACGAGCTGCAGGCAACCGTGAACTAACGTCAGAGCTGGCGAAACAATGCAGACGAGCGATAAAAGAAGACCACAAAGAGAGAAGAGCAGCAGTAACGGTCGAAGCTGCAGAGGCTGCGAAAAGCATTCGCAAAGCCCGCCGAAGCTTCGCCAATTACAAGACTAAGATGATTACACTCCGACGCCCAGACGGAACAATAACAGCGTCTAGAAAGGCAATGGAGAAAATCATCCACGATTACTACTCAGATCTCTTCGATAGCTACGTCCATCTCCCGTCTTATGAAATAAAAGAGAATGGATATGCTGTTCCACCGGTTCTCCCTTCCAAAATCCGACATGCGATTTCGTCGGTGAAAAATCGAACAGCACCAGGTCCGGAGAGGATAAGACCAGAACACCTGAAGAACCTTCCGCCAGTCCTCGTAAGCATACTGGCTCTACTTTTCACAGGTTACCTGTCTGAATGCAAGGTCCCTGCTCAGTGGAAGACCAGCAAGATCGTGTTGTTGTTCAAGAAGGGCGACCTACACGATCTGGAGTCATCCTAAACAGGATTGACAGAACACTGGACAAAGGACAGCCATGTGAGCAAGCAGGGTTTCGAAAAGGATTTAGTACGATGGACCACATTCACACGTTAACAAGGCTCAATGAAGTATCGCGAGAGTATAAAAGACCGCTCTGTCTCACTTTAATCGATTTAGAGAAGGCCTTTGATTCAATTGAGATAGAAGCAGTCATGGAAGCCCTTGGTAGTCAAGAGTCCCTACTCAGTACCTAAAGATTCAGCGTGAGCTGTACAAAAATTTCACAACCAAGATTCCACCATTCTACAACGATATTAACGTTTACGTCAAGAGAGGAGTTAGGCAGGGCGATACAATCTCGACAAAATTTTTTACAGCCTTCCTCCAGAACGTCATGCGAACATTGGAAAAGGATAATATGAAAGTGAAAATCGACGGTCGGCAGGTACATCACCTTCGCTTTGCTGATGATATCGTTCTTATAACACCAGACATTAGCCAAGCGGAACGTATGCTTGCGGACTTTGATAAAGCGTGTGGAAAGATTGGTCTTCGACTAAATCTCAAGAAAACCATGCTCATAAAGAACAGATTGGTTTCGTTTGCCCTATTCACGCTCAACGGAACGAATACCTCCCAATGCTCCAGTTCTGTCTATCTAGGTCGGGAAATCAATATGATGAACGACTTAGCTCCAGAGCTGAGCAGAAGGAAACGGGCATCTTGGGGAGCATTCAAGAGCATCGAGGATGTAGTGAAGAGAGCAAAGAACACCCGACTCCGTGCCCACCTTTCCGAGTCAACGGTTCTTCCTGTCCTAACGTATGCGTCAGAAACCTGGTCGCCACGTAAGCAGGATGAAAGATCACTCAGCGTTATCGAAGGCGCAGTCGAAAGGATGATGCTAGGAGTACCCCGTTTCACACATGTAAGGGATGAGATCCGAAGCTCCGATCTACGTCAACGATCGAAAATCAAAGATGCCGTTCTATATTGAGATCGTTATCGTTTTTCTTATATCGTTCTTTATTATATCGTTCTAGATTGAGTCAATTAAGCCTCCCTGCCATCCATGCCCACCAAACTGTTCTATGACATTTCCGTGCCATCCTCCATTCAAACGAGCAGGAAAGTGCTTGTGAAAAAATCATGTGAGCGCTAGAACTACCTATGTTCCATAGATTATCAGCTTGGATAGCATTTAACTCACGTAGGTGATGCCTTCCTTTAGTGAGGGCAGAACTCAAAGGCCAAACCGGTCCTTTCACAGGCGATCAATGTGCGACGTCGACGTCACTGGATTACATACTAAAGTTTCTGCACTAAGATTATTAACATACTTTAGGCTGGTTTTATACAGTTATAGACCAGCTTCTAGCTCTTAAAATGTGTTTAATGAAAAGGTTCGAATGGGAACTGCTTAAGAAGGAAAGCTGAATGAACATAAGGTGACAAAATAGAGCGAGAGAGAGGGAGAGCTAGAGAGGGAGGCAAGGAATGAAAGAACAATTGCGGCGATTTTGGGATGAAGATGAAAAAAGAAGAAAGATGAAGAAAACCAAGACTGAGATGGCAGTGGAGAATAGGACAAAGCATCAAAGAAAAGGCAGAATGGTGAATGGAAGGGCGAAAGAAAGAAAAAGATAACGGGAAAAGAACGGAAAAGGAACGACTATGGGAAGCAGAAATTCAGAGTATGTCATCTAACCAGCAAAAATAGTATATGAACGATCCTGGCTTTCATTTCATAAAATTTCTGAACCTCATGACCACTTCGACATTTTTCGATCAAAGGCAGTTGCGATAATCCAATTGATCTTCGGACTAAAGCCAACATTGTAAGCAGTATGAAGGCTTGCATCACCTACATTTCCTTTTGCTCCGCTGGTGGTCAAGTGACTCATGTGGGCGCCAGTAAATCTTTCATTTCTCCCTGTCGCGTGCAAGAGTAGCCCATTTGGTACTGGCTCCTCTGAGAACTCTTTGAGCATCGCAACTTTCATCATCTTCCATCTTTTATTCATCTTTCATATCTTTACATCTTTCTTTCATCACATTTTTGGCAGATCTAACAAGCGATATCCACAAAGATGATTCGCATAGAATGTACGATTAAATTTTGAGCGAAAGAGACAGAGAGTTAATCATCTGAACCCTCCAATAATGTGGAAGAGATGAAACATGATATGAACGCCATTGATTTAGGCAAGTTTTCCCGGTCCCCTAATTAAGAGATTGTTCTTCTTCTCATTTTGCTTAGGTTATATATGAGCTTCCGTGTTGGGTAATTTCACATGTATGTTCGCCCACACACAAGGTCTGTTTTTCCAAGAAATTCCTGCCATCGTAGCTTCATTTTTTCGCGGTCTTTTGGATGTTGTTTGCCGGTATCGAAAAGGAATCTGCGTCACTAATTATTAAGTAAAACGGAGAAAAATCCCGCCCTCCCCCACAAAATTCAGCTAATGTTAAAGAGCTTAATGTTGTAAACTAGGTTAAGGAAGCAGAAGAACAGTACACCTATCCTACAGTAATTTACAGCAAGCTGCCGATGACCACTTTGTTATAAAAAGCAATGACAAAGAAGGATCTAGTTTTAAATGCGGTTCGCTGCGTGCTTTGAGCAAGAGCCAGTCGATCTTCACTGAGCATTATGGCACGAGGTGAGGACGAACGGTGAGAAGTGTTGTCACCTTCGAAGAACTCGACGATTTGGCGGTATAATAGGTGATGCGACTCATCATCTGGCCACAAAATCAGTTGCTCTGATGTTTATATTGCTGTGAACTTTCCCTGTTCGAAAATCTAAATGGTGAAAAGTAGTCAAATCTGATGAAATAGTGCAGTCCGTAATGGTAGGTGCATAAATGTACGACAGCTTCTTCAGTTCGAGCTCGTAGAAATAACACGTCGCGAAAATTTTCTAAATGGAAACATTCCTTCTTTGTCTGCACCAGTACTGCATCATCCGACGATCGAATGGTTCAAACACGAACCAGTGCCCCTATTTTTCCTGTATAATCAAATTTGCAGTTTACAATCTCCACATTTTTCTGGATGCTTACGGTTTCCTTCTCGAAAATGTGAACGCGCTCCTTCTCCTTCTCCAATAATTTCCAAAGTTGTTCCACCTAAGAAAGGAGCCTGTTTGATGAAGAACTATTTATGTGCTAATCATACAACAGAAATAGTGAATCAGAAAACCGATTGTCAGCATTCAAGCAGACTGGAATTTCTCTGGTGAGGGATATTTCCTCAAATCTCATCTTCGCATTGTATAGCGGGACGCATATAACTTTGTCCGATAATTTCATAAACGATGTCATGAGGTGGGGTGAAATGAAGGGCAGAGTATTAAAAATCAGGTGACCATTGGGCGATATATAGCAATGGAAGAGTGATGCTCCCACCAGAAGGGCATCTACAGCACCTACAGTTGAATGTCGTAAGACAGAAAGTTCACACATTTTCTTCAGAGAAATACAACCAAAATTATAAAATGACATTTTGGTGTCAATATACTACCAGGTGACGGAGCGTGCGATGCACCGTGGTTTTTCGTTCAATACCGCGCCCTAGCCCACCAGACCTTTCACTGCTTTGGGGTGGGCAACCTGGTGCGAGACTTGTCTACGAACATAGCAACACTGATCTAATATATCGGTAAACCACCGCGAACCACTGCATAGCCCAGATATGCATACAATCGCTTCTAATGTTGTTCATTGAAGCCGAATGTGTGGCATCTTTCTCGGCGATTGGTGGATGCTCAGAG